>JAACJT020023358.1:0-23347 GCA_009936485.2 Gymnarchus niloticus | reverse complement strand
TGGATCGGAGAAGGTGTGGTGGACGAGTTAGTGGCGGTCGTGAGGAATAAAGTAAGAGGTATCTAAGAGTTTCCGTACACAGGGGCTGGCGGGACGGGGGTTGTGTGGGGGTTAAACTACAGACAAACAGGCAAGACGTGATTTAAGTTGGACAGAGGCCTCCTCTGTAGAAATAAGGGTATGCATACGTTTTTTTGTTTTTTTTTTTTTAAAATGTGGGGAAAAAAAGAGAAACTAACAATTGCACATAGACAAAAAACACAGGACATGTATCGACTGGTGACTATAATTTGCGTATTCTTTGCACAAACCCATGCCAGGAAAGCAAAGCGGAAATGTTGATGTGATGTCAGCTTGTGTAGCATTGCGTGTTTGTGTGTTTGTTACTGCGGTTATGAAGAAGGTCCTGTGAATGCCCCGGTTGTTCGTTGTCTTGCGCATCACATTTATGCATTGTTCATACATATTTTTACATTCTCTTCATAATATTATGCATAACATGCAAACAAATGTTTTGCCTGTAATTTTTTGACACTTTGAATGCAAATCAAGAGTCCCGCACATTTACGGTGATCACTTCCCGTTCTGCGTTTTCGCACCGCTTTTTCTTGAGGAGTCAAAGGACTCTGTAATTCACGGTCACGGTGCTTACAATGTGACTGCAATTGTCTTTACTATAAAAGGCAGAATTTGACCTGAAAAGTGATCTGAGGAAAAAGCAAGGATTCAACAATAAAGAAATACGAGTGCCGCACTATCACCTTAACTAACGTTCTTAAACGTTTCGTTGATGCTGGATCTTGATACTATCAGAACTTGTAGCTTCTTGCCTAAATGGACTTCAGTTCTCGCCCTGGTTTTTCGCATTTGTATGAAACACCCGTTGTGTTAATGTTTGTCACCGTTAACTTCTGTATTCATATGAATCTTGTGAAGGTTAGCATGGGAGATGTTCTACCAGTTCCAGGAGTAGAGCTAGTTTATGGTTCTGCAGTTTTGCATTTGACAGCAGTTTCCTGCCTCTTGTTGAGTTGATCTCCATCTGTTCCAGTGGACGTTCAGTTACAAGATTACCTTCCGAGGAGGTGCTGATCCATTTCACTGTCACCTCTTTAGTTCTTTGCATGATGCTGGAAGATTGAGTCCTTAAATACTAGTCCAGTCATTTATCAATATATGAAAATATTAAAACATCATTAAACATAAAGTTCTAAAGAGGTTTTTTTTTAAAAAAAAAAAAAAAGAAAAAATTCTATAAAAATAAGTTGAAATTGAATCATTGGTTAATCCTGCATGAACAAAGTGGCATTTCAGTTCTCATCACTGTGGCACCAGCACATAATTTTCTAATTATTTTCATACCAAAGGTCACACAGAATTTATTTCAGGGTTTATTTGGCACATTGTCATCACAATTGTTATTGTTTTGATGTTTAATTAGACTTAATTTCACTGCAGTTTATGTAAGTAAGGTAGATGCCTGCATTTTGTGCCTAATATTTCAATTCTGTTTAATATGATTTATGTATACTAATGATACTGTGAAATCAAAGTAGTATATATCTGGACAAAAACATGTTCTAAACGTTCACCGTAATCATGATCATGGTAACATGACCCACTGGATATCCAAGTTCTAACCTGTTACTCTCTTACGTTTCCTGCTCTTGAAGGGGTTAATGATGAGCTGCTCTCTCCAAAATCATTTCCCTTGTTCCTCACAGTACATTCAGAACTAGGTTGAGCAGGTATTCAAAAGTACCTGTTGCACTCTTTACCTCATAAAGAGCTGAGCTGGTCTCCATGGAGACTCACAACTGCGCTGACTGTCTTGAAGGCTCATGTTTATTTTGCTGTCGTGGCTATTGTTGACTTTTTTTTTTTTTAGCCTGTGACCCATCCCCACTGTTAAACACACAATATTTGATGTACGTACAAATCACAAAGTGGATCTGAATTTTGATTTGATATTAAAGGGTGAGCATTAAATCCTCCACCCTACCTAGTTTTTTTTTTTTTTGTTTCTTTCCCTCCTCCCTAAAAGGGATGTGGCAGAGGGAGGGTTGTAGCCTATTACAAAAAGGTCCTTCAGGGACATTCTTTATGGCACTTCTCTTGTTAAATTTCTTTATTCTCAGTTTGTTTTGTGCTCGTTCATTCATATCCCAGCTTGAATCTTAAATGAATAGTCACAGTATGTTTTCTGGAGCACAATAAACAAGGGAGAAAAAAAACAGGACAGTGTAGCATGCTTGGCACCTGTGTTTCTGAATGGGACAATAAGAAGAGATGGCAGTTATTTTTCTTACGAATAGTGTGGTCACCCATCAATTTATGTTATCTACAAAAACGTCAATCATCATACACACCTGAACTGTAATTCTTCTGTGGTAGAAGAAAAATTTGCCCCTCCACAGTAGTTTTTGGTGACTCTAGGTTTCTCTGGAAAGCACTAACAGTAGAAGTTGCAAAAATAGCAGGGGAATGGATGGAAAGGAGAACTGAAAAGCTGGTGAAGAAAGGTGGGTCATAGGCTCAACTGCCAGTTTAACGAGGTGTGTCCTTTCTAGAAGACACCGCAAAGGTACATGGGAAATTAAAGGTTAGTCTCACTGTGCGGAGTTTACCAGCAGAAGCTAATTTGAAAGATTTGGATGGAAATTTTGAATTTTGAAGGGTGTGGCTTTTTTTTTTTTTTCTTTTAAATTTTTTCAACTTTTTGTCATGGCCTGTGGGGGGAGAAAAAAAAATGTAGGACAGAGGGAGCACTGCGGGGCTGTCCCCAAATGTGATCCGGAAAAAAGGATAACACATCCATTATTATCACCAGAATCAGTGTTCCTAATGTGCCCTTCAGTTTCTGTTTGCCACTAACCAAATAAACAACCCTGAACTTTATTTTAGCCTCTTGATCCAAGTAGTATTTCTATCCCAGGACAAAGACAACATTCATTAACAACTGAATAACTTTCCTTTTTAGACTAGCCCACAGTTATTCGCTATAGAACTATTGTGAACGAAAGGCCTTGAATGCACCTGAAACAATTTGTCTGTCTGCCTGTCTCAACAGGCCTACGTTGTACAGTATGTATGACAATAACTGAAATGTTTTGTAAAAATTATTTCAAGCCTCACACATGAAAACGACGGAGTGAAGTTGAAAATGTCTGATATCAGGAGTGGAATGTGCTATTTACTTTTGACTGCTTTAGGCTCTCTCGCGTCTACTCTTGTCCAGATGTCAAACTTCCTGGTCAACTGCATTTATCCTGCCAGGCCAAGTGGAAAAACATATAAACAGGTTTCATATTTATATCTGTTTTCCAGGAATTAAACCTTTTGCTGTGATTTTTACAGCTGGTTTTAGTAACATTTCCTGGCATGCGATTTGTCCCCACATTCCATCTCCTTTTTTTGATATTTGCATGCGATATAATACAGTGATATTTAGAAACCCCTGAAACACAGAATACACAGCGTTTGGATTAGTGATGTTTAGAAGCATTTCTGTAAAATGTATATGTTTTGATGCTGTTCTCTTGCCTTATTTCTTTATCGCAAATATAACCTGGGTACAGAAAGAGAGAAATTGAGAATTTTTCAAGGCCACAGTAATGCTGAGTTCAATAGCCTCTTTTTTGGGTGCCAAGAAGAGGATAATGTCATCTTAAAAGCTAAATTGCATAATGCATGGATTTGCGTAGTAATGAATTTTGCTTTGTCAAAAATAAAAAAAAAATAATAATTTGAGGATGCATTTAACTGCCAAGAAACCAAATAAGATTGCATGCAAAAGTGGACCTGTACCTAAAATATCTTTTTATTTGTGGGAAAGATGTGGGACACTTCAATGGGTGGTAACTGCAAATTTGAAACAAACAAAAATGTTGCAGTGATTAACCATTAACACAATGTTATATTATACAAATTAAGCTTTAGTTTTCCTCTGGGGGACAGAGAGACATTGTAATGGGGTTTGTTAACTGATTCTAAATTTCAGCCCTTTAGATGGTCATAGTTCTTGCTAGCTAATGCATCAGCTAATGGAAGCTTTAAAAATACCTAATGTTTTGTGATTACAAAAGCGTATAAATGAGTATGGAATATAAGACCAACCTTTCTATTTTCAGTTTGGTGCTGTCATCTGTGAATTACAACCCATCTTTGAGCAAGCTGTATGAGTGAACCCTTAAATGCCAGGCCATGTCTCAGCTGGTCTTGTTCGTCTAAGGGGAATTTGTAGAAGGCCATTCTCACGGGCACACCGGGCCTCCCCGGAGGCACAGGCACGCCAGTGAGGGGAAGGGAGTGATAACAATCAGGAGTGGGCAGGCAGCACAGGAAAGGGTGGTACAGCCCAGATCCCAGTCCCCTAGGACTTCGTTGCCTCGAATAAAGACTGACTGAGGTAGCTTTTGTAAATATAACTGTCCCTTAAAAATATTGTTAGCTCTCTGCTGTATGGTGCGGATCCTGTCTGGCAATCTATCTGATTATTATAACCGCTTTCATCTGTCTCGTCCTGGAATGATCTTGCGCTTGCTTCAGAGTCAAACCTCAGCTGAATGGAAGTGGGAATTTCTGGAAGTTTTATGCACTTGGCATATTGATCAGTTAAGAATGTTAACACATTTATTTGGGAAAATTGGATTTAGGAGGATGAGATATCTCTCTTGCAATGCCCAGGATAGTTCTTCTAAATAGTTCTGCCCTGATAGTTTGTCTTTCTCCCCTATTCTGTATGAAAAAATGGTACGTTCCACTTGTATTGTTGTGGCGCTCTGTTTCCTGCACTTTATTACTTTTGCCCATCTTGTAGCCATTGATCACATTCTTTGTTAGCCTTCATGACAATTTAAATTTTTCCTTATGTTCTGTTGTCCTCTTCTGTTTAAAAAAAGAGGTAGACGACTTTATAGCGACTAAGAGAATCTTGTTTCAGTCCCGATTGATTTTTAACTTGGAGGTATTGCATACACAACACTGTCCTCCCCGTTCCTTTTTCCTCCCAGACGTGAGACACCTGGTCACCGAGGCCAAATTCCTCCATTTGAACTCTTTCAACTAGAGCTGGACTACCAGATTTGCTGGTTTATTAAATTAGAGCTCGAATGGCCAGGCTAACTCTGCCCACACAATGCACTACTGTTTTCCATGCAAAGCAGGCAGCTGCTGGGTTTCATAAACAAAATGTGGTGTCTGTGCTGATATAAAGTCAGTCCTTCAAGGCTCATCAGATCTGATGGCGTTCAATAGCACAGCTGTGTGTTATACTGACAGGCTCTAACTTACTTTACTGTCACATCTCCTGTTGCAATATTTCTACAATTAACCTTCACTGGTTTGTTTTAATCACTAGATAATTGTCAGAGCATTGCAATGCAGGTAAAATCCTTTAACGTGAGCCTGTACCAGTGGTCCAACTACACAATTTCTTTTTCAGTTTCGTTAAATCAGAACAGTAACTTTTTTTCCTAATGGAATCTGTAAAGTTAAAACTAGCCATACCATTTCTCTTCAGAACTGTCTGCTTGGCCTTAATTAGGAATTCTTCATAGATTTATGTTCTTGCTTAAGGTACTCCCACCAACAGGATGCCGGTGTATTTCCCAGAGGAATGGCATTGGTAAGCGTTGTGTTTCTGTGGACTGACCAGTGATCTTTGTTGCTTTTCGCTGTGTGCCACTGAAGGATGTGTGAGCCCAGCCCCTCAGCACTGCATCTCCAGGCCAGCAATGATGTGACTATGGTGGGCATGGGTGTGAATGTAGAAGAGGAGGGCCCAGGTGAAATGAGTGGAGAGGTGGACAAGGAAGTGCGCAAAGCTTCACCCTGCAGCTGGACTGCACGACAGCTGGCTGAGCAAGCAGATGCACATCCGAGGATGTCACATTCGCCCTCGGTAAACAAGGCTTTGCTAATTCTGACCGGAATTCAAAATGAGGAGCGAGTTGTATGGAGATCTTTCTTTTGTATGGTTTTCGTGAAAGTTGTCATCTGTGTGACGTTTCAAAGGCCATCGTCGGGATTGTAAGGAAGCCACAAGGGACGTCACTGGGCATGTCCCCACAACCGAATGGCTCTCCCAGGAAGGATCGGACCAATGGACACAGTCCTGTGGGCCAAGATGGAGGCAGCCGATCTTATGACAGATTGGACGTCCAGCACAGCGTTAGTGAGGGTGAGACATTGGAATTCCACCTACTGTACATGTCAGATGTTTCAGGTCAGGAGGTCTTTTGTACATGTGACTCTTCATTTTTTGGTCAGCTGTTAAGTTTAATACTATTTTATTCATTAGCTTATGAAAGGATAACCACACTTTGATTTTATGCGGATTTTAATGACTAATTACAGACAGCTAGACCTTTTTTTGTCTAGTAAGCATGTGTGTTGCACGGCTCTGACCATTATTTTTCTTTTACAAATTCCATGATTTTTTTTATTTTCATTTTTTTGTTATGAAATGTTAACTACAGATCAAATATTCAAATTAAAAAGAAAAACAATATTTTCATACCGTGGTACATAACATTCAATTTTTTTTATGTATAGTTAAATCTTTATGTCCCATCCATCCATCCATCCATCCATCCATCCATCCATTTTCCAAGTGCTTATCCTGGTCATGGGTCTGGGTCTTATCCTAGGCAGCAAAAAGCACAAGGCAGGCATGCACACTGGATGGGACCCTATTTTCATTTTTAATGCACTTTCTCCAGATGACCATTTTTAACTTCTTTCAGCTTGATATTTGCTGAAACAATTTATGTCAATCAGCAGTGCTCCTCAGACTCTGACTATTTTTAACCGTTAATCTACTCTAATTCCTGCCCAGTTCATGTCCTCTTTTGTTTTATTCTTTGCCTGCATGTGGCTGTACAGTGATGCCCACCATTGAGAAACTGTTGAATTCAGACATGAGAGAGAAATGCTTGCCAAAGAACACCCTGGGTAGCACAAGTCTGAAAGGTGAGGGGACAATGCACTTCGCAAACCTGCATCCAGATATCCCTGGAACCGGGTTGGAATATCTTGTTTAGTATAGTGAAAAAGTGCTTGCCCTCTATCTATTTTTCCTGACTGTTATCAGATATTCAACTGAAGAGATATGAATATTAGATAAACTCAAGCCACCAAATAACACATCTCAATACTTTTATCATTTGTTCCGTAATAAAAGTTATTCAGCAGCTAATCTGACCATATAAAGGTATATTTTGTCCATTTGGTACCTCGGTATTCTCTCTGAATCTGTAGTGATTGCTTCAATAATGACACCAGTGACAATTGTAGGATTATTAGCAGAAACTCTCCATTACAGGTTTTGCTCCACCATCTGAATTTGGACTCTGCGTCATTCTCTGGCTCCTTGACCGAGCTTTTGCTCAGATGGGTGGCCAGATATTCTCCTGGATTTATGATTCCTTCAAAAATACCAACTTATCTATGAACCCCAAGACGACCACTTGCCGTGCTCGATTATTCGTATGCGGTTCTTACTGTCGAGTGCAGCGTTTAATTTCGGAGAGACATTTCAGGACCACTGTGCTGTCTGCGATGCCGCTTGTTCTCATCTTCTTGGCATCACGTGTGTCGCATGGCCTTCTCTTCCTTAACCCCACCCGTGCCTCGCCTCGTCTCGTTTTGCGGAAAGGTACTCCGGAGAGTCTAGCCGAGAAGGAGCTGCGGCTGCTACTGATGATCAACCAGCTGTCCAGCCTGCGGGACCAGCTACTGGGAGCCCACTCCGAACAAAGGAACATGGCCGCCCTGCTGCTAGAGAAACAGCAACAGCAGGTGGAGGTAGCCAGACAGCAGCAGGAACAGGTGAGGTTGCCCGATAACTACCGTCCCGACAGTTTGGTCGACCGGGAGTAGCATAGTGTACCCTCCAATAGGTGAGTTCGCCCGGTAGCTACTGTCCCGGCGGTTTCATTGACCGGCAGTAGCATAGCGTACCCTCCATGGTGGAACAGACAGGGTAAAACTAAAGGACCTGCATCTACTGCATCATAAACGAATCCTTGCATCCATTTCTGTTTGCAGATTGCCAAGCAACAACAGCAGCTCATACAACAGCAACACAAGATCAATCTCCTGCAGCAGCAGATCCAGGTAAGATTCCTTTAAAAGCTAAGCCCATCGTCGTTTCTCCTTCAGCCACAGCAGTTTACATGGTGTACACTCGCTGTTTGTATAGCTGCTTGTTGAGGGTTACATTTGCCCGCTTGTGACTGCGGTTCCAGTCTCCGTTCCACCAGTGGAAGAGCGGTGTGAAATGTGCCCGACTGGCTTTTCCCTCACCTTAAGTAAGCAATGATGGGCTACTGAACCAGTGTCATTTAATAAGAGAAGGCTACTGTGGTCCAGTAGCACCATGAATTGGACGACGTTGTATGAGAGCAGTTTGACTTCTGCGGTTAGGTCAGCGATCCACATCAGGGGTTGGCAGCATCATGACATTTCTTGGTCTCCACCTTATGAATACAGGATGCCTTATTGTTCCTTCCTGTCATTCTCAATGCTGATAATCTAAAATATCGGACCCCAGAAGAGCTGTTGTGCTGTGATCTGTGGCCTGGCCTCGAGGGGCCATGCTCGTCGACCTGAAGGCTTCTTACTTGCTTCTGTCTGCTCTTCCAGCAGGTGAACATGCCTTACGTGATGATCCCCGCCTTTCACCACAACTCACAGCCACTGTCCGTCACCTCAGAACCTCAGATGGGCCTTCCCCTCCAACCCATTCCCTGTAAACCAGGCAAGTAGCTGTATTTCCATAAAATATGTCATCCATTTCTAGAGCTATTAGTTCTGTTGAAGCCCTTCAACAAAACGCCTCTTTGTGGACTCTGATATGTCAATCTCTTGCCTAAACCCGAAATGTTGCTTAAAACCTTTTTTTTTTTTTGTCAAACACGTACTAGTGTTTACTTCCATCAGGCTATATTTGCCAGCAAATACCAAACAAAGATCCATAAATGACCTTACCTGCTCTTAGTTTGTTTACTGTGGATGCCAATTACAACATTGCTTTTTGGAAATTACTTACGGTTTGCTGCTTTTCATACTTGCATAACAATTTGTCTTTTTGCTGTTTTGTTGATGAGGCACAGTATTTTTGTTGTTGTGTCTTTCAATATGATCAGTCATGAAGGTTGGTCCAGGCTGGCATGTACTAGTTTCATTTACAGCATCAAAATAAAACAGATGTTAATGTATGCTGTGCTGATGATGTGAGGTCAGAATATATATAACCATTATAGGTATTCTAATCACTGTAATAGATTGTGTAGGTTATTTCTTGTATTTCAATTTTTAAATTTTTTTTTGCTTGTAGTTCATTTTGAAATACATGGGGAAAACACTGCATTCCCAGTTAGGAATGTGAAATTCTAGTTGTATTGCTGCATTGAGAGATATTGTGATATTTGTCCTCACAAGCTTACTAAATAGGGAGAAAAAAAAACAAGAATTTCAGCATAGTTTCAAAAATTGTTTAATCGCTTTCATTTGTAAGAGACCTGTAAAGGGTTTCCCTTGATAATCCAGTGTGTGATGTGAACAGGTTTAGAAGTCAAACTAGTTTAGCACACAGCCTTGGGAGTATGCAAACTTTTTTTGTTGAACTCGCCCAACTTGGCATTCTTATGTAAGCGATTTATCACAATAATAGGGCAGTCATCTGTTTGTCCTTGTCAATGTGATTCTTTGTCAAATGTTTTTCTCTTTCTCAAATGCAGTTGGTGTATATTTTTAAAGAGCCAGTGTGTGCCCAGCAGCTCCACTAAATTTTAGAGGAAGGGCATTACACCTGAAGACACTGACTACCCAGGAGTCGATTTGAATTTGTCCATGTTTCATAACATCTTTTTATAGCACAGCTGTTATTATAGGGGGAAAAGAATAGGGTTGAACCTTTATTACTTATGCTTAATTTAATGTTTCACTCCACTTTTCAGTTGACTATCATGTACAATATCTTCCTAACCCCCACTCTACTCCTGCGAAGAGGTCCAGTGGTGCAGTGCATAAACAGGTATTGTTCTGCTCGTACCCAAAAATTAAGTTGTGAGATATGACATGGGATATCTGATATTTTGTCCAATGTATGTATGTGTGATTTGTGAGGACTGCAGTTCTGTTTACAGAACTCAGAATATCTTGGAACACTTACCAGACAGAATTTGCATTATTGCCTTTCAGGTGTGACAAAATAATGCACAACTAACTGGTTTTATTTGACATCTCAGAATTTAAGACTGAAGTGACTTCTGATTTTTCAGTTATATAAAAGAATGGAATAAGAGCTTAAGATTATTCTTTGCATTTGCGTTTTTTTTTTTGTTTTTTTTTTTTGGTCCCTTGTGGTATGTATTGTGTCTTTAATTTAAAATTTGATTTGACTGATAACTTTTCAGTATCACTACATCAATTTGAAATAACATTGTATGGTGCATATGCGTATAAAATCATATGTTTTCCCAATAAAATATTCTTGTCCACTTGTGAGTTTGGAAAATGTTTAACAGTTGATACTGTTATTGTACATTTGTACGTGTACGAGTATTTAGGAAGTCTCTCATCGTCACATATCTTGCTCTGCACAGACACGTTATATAGCTGAGAGTTAAACCCCATGGAGTAGTTTTCGGGGTTAAATGCCTCGCTCAAGGACCACACGGTAATATGATTACAGTGCCACCCACTGTATTTGAAATAGCAAACTTCCAGCATGCAGGTGCAGACACGTGCAGAGGTGCACAGTTAAGTTCCCTTAAAGAATTTTTATATAAATGACTTTCCATTAAAAATGAAACCCTAGGCCTTAATGACACTGCAAATTAAATGTAAACTCAGTAGCTATGCAGGATGTAGTTTTCAATCGGGTACACTTATGAACAGGACTATGGAAGCCTCAGAATCTGGCATGAAAAACTGGTTGGCCTTTAGATGACTGAATTGACGCTTCCTTAGTTTGTTTTAAAGGAAGCTAATCAGCCACTCAACTTGACTTCCAAGCCCAAAGGACTTGACATGGGCAAGACATCTAGTCCCCAGACTCTGGAAGTGTCCTCCATACCCCTGCAGACCAGCTTCGGGCCTCCTGACCTACAACTCAGCCCCCCTCGATCAGGACTCAGCCTAGGTCAGTGTTGTCTCTGACAAAAACATCTCTTTACTTTGATAACTCTGTTTTTGAATGTTAATTAATGCTGTGTTTATCATTATTGTTTGATGTTATCTCTTTAACAAAGTTTCTCCCGCAGGTAAATGAAGTGGATATGTAGTGTTTACTGACTGCTTATCACTGCTTGAGACTTCCATTCATTTCATAATTCTAATATTCTGTACCAGTACTACTCGTGTCATCAGTAAAAAGTGTCTTAAACAGTTCCAGTTCTCCAGTTTTAATGCAGGTGTGTCACCATCTACAAGAACCTGCTTAATTGGCTTTGATGTTTGACTTCAGTTGGACAAACTCAAGAGCAGTCTGTTCTTTGGCACAGGTCACTTCAGAAAGTTGTTCCACAGGAGTATGATGGTCCACTAAGTGTCACCTGAAATCTCGATCTGTTATTCAGGCTTCTTGGGAGAAGGAGATGTGGTGACTCAGACCATACATGATGCTCAACAGCTTCTGAGGGGGAATGCATCTTTACCACGAGAGATTGACAGTGGGAGGAAGGTGGGTTGGCATTTGTCGTCTCTGCTGACTCCCTGCCCCCATTGTGGCGCTACTGTGGTGGGATTGCATCTGTTCCAGTAATGATCTACAGGAACAGGACCCGTGTTAGGATCCATTACAGATCCAGTGCATCACAGAAATAACTTGTGACTTGATGTATTTCTATGTCAGAAATACCGTAGTACTTCACATTCATGTGGCCTGACCTTGGAAAAGGATTGACCGTGGTCTTACATCATTTAAGTATACTATAGTCTATTGTACTGTATAAAATTATGACTATAATATGTAGTCAACTTCCTTTTGGTAATTTTTACTATATATTTACTTCATTATCTTCTTCTGTCATGCCTTGTCCTTTTGTAATATTTGTTGGCTTAGAAATATTGGTGTATTTAATTTCTTACATCGTTTGCTCAACAGTTGCAAGCTCTCTTATCAAACCATTACACTATGTAACAAAATTACTACTTCTTGTTCCTGGGCAGAAAGTGTTATTTCCCAATTGCTTATGCCTAAAGTAAATGGAAAAGACCTATTTTTCTCTTCAAACTTTGCTTTTGTGACCTGGGTCATTGGGGGCTGATACGTGACAGTGAATTACACTTTGTTATCCAGGTCACAAAAGCGAAGTCTGAAGGGAATAATGGTCATTTCCCATACTTTTACAACATCAGCAATTAAGAAATGGCACATACTATCCGGGAGCAAAATTTGTGTTATGTATTTATTGTTACCTGTCACATTCAAATGACTTGAGTGGCTCTGTTGACAGCCACACTGTATACTTTTTTTGCATAGCCTTCGTTGAAATGGTATTCCGTGTTAATTTGGCACGTGTGCTAGATGGCTCGAGGTGTCCTGCTGACGCATGAAGAAAGAAAGGAAGATTTCCATGTTCACCAGCCCAAAGAAGACCACCACAGCAGTGATTCAGAGGGTACCACCCCAACTTTGTGCATACCACCTCTGTAAACAGATGTATTTACATGCAGGATGTTTAAAAATGAAACATTAAACACAAACTGTTGGTTTTACTGAATATTTAAATGAATTACAATTGTGAAGAACTATAGAAAATGTTAGAAAAAACGATTCTGCTCTGTAATAGTGATGAAGTGTAAGTTTAAAAACCCGGATTGTCAGAACTTATTTGAATAGCCAGCTGGAAGCCCGGCAGCTGTGACTGGCCTCAGATGAGGTGGAGAGCGTGAAGGTTCTGAGTAGCTCGCGGTGTTACAGGAGCCGTGCCCTTGCCGAGAGCCGGAGGCTTTGGCGAAGTCCACGCACCCTCCTCAGGACACATAAAAAGGCCGATGAACGCCTTCATGGTTTGGGCAAAAGATGAGCGTCGCCGGATCCTGCAGGCTTTCCCAGACATGCACAACTCCAGCATCAGCAAGATCTTGGGTATGTTGTGAGCCTAGCCTAACTGGACTTCTGACCTTTCTCAGCAATCTCCTGCGTATTTGTTAAGCCTGTTTTATCGAGGATTTGTCTCTCTTTTGTTAGGTTTTGAATTCCTGGTCCTTCTCTTCCATGCAGGGCCATCTTTAGCTCTAAACTCATGCCACACGTTTGCCATACGTTCCATTTACGTTACTCCTACCTGTCCTGTCTTTTTTTGCTGTTGCTGATGGCATATGTCACGTTTACAATCTAAGTCACATGGGGCCCTATTGTGAATACAGCTGTATTCAGGGTGTAACACCTGCTGTTACTGCCGGCACAGCAGGCCATGCCAGGCCACAAGCTGCCACCTGCTTCACTATGGTAGTCAAAACTTCCCCTGTCTCTCTTTGCATCCATCTATCATGGCGCACATCAGTATTAGCTGATCTGATCCTGGATCAGTTACATTTTTTCTTAAGCTGCGCTCTCAAAGATGTCAAATCTATCCAGTTTCCACGACATTGGTGCAATTGTACCTCAAATCTGTGGAATGATTGTGCATCACCTACTCCTCTCAAGGGGCAAGGAGCTCGTGCTGGAGCCAGCCAGAATTGCCTGGCGATGTTGTACTGTTCTGTTTGTGTAATGACACAAATGGTGAATTCCCCATTGCAGTTGGTAAAACACGTGATTATATATATAGTGCTCGATATTTATGAGTTTCCTCTCTAAGGAATCAATGTACTGTGAGTAATGCGCTTTTTATAAATGACTGCATATAACCATGGTTGAATTTCAAAGACGGTGACGTCCCGTAAAGGCCTGTAACCGTATCCTTCAGGTTCACGCTGGAAGGCCATGTCCAACCAGGAGAAGCAGCCTTATTACGAGGAGCAGGCTCGCCTGAGCCGCCTTCATCTGGAACGTTACCCCAACTATAAGTACAAACCCCGGCCCAAACGCACCTGCATTGTGGAGGGTCGAAGACTGCGGGTAGGCGAGTACAAGGCTATGATGAAGAGTCGTCGCCAAGAGCAGTGTGGCCCCTTCTCGACCAGGTGAGGCCGACCCTTCCGGCCATAACACATCATGACATGGGGAACTGTATCACTAGATGTACTGTATTTATGACTATGCCCATTCATGAACTCAAAGGCATGGATCGGGTTACAATAAAGGGCAAATGTCTGCATAGAAATACTGCTGTTCATTTTATGAGCATGTTCTTTACGCGTGGCATTCGTGCCATTTAACAGTCTATACAGTATGTTTGCTTCTTGTCTAAGAATGGAATCCTCGCTGTAATAAAATACATATTGCCTAGGGATTCACTGAAGGGCAGATCTCACATTCATAATTTTTGTGGGTTATAGTGTGTTTAAGTCCACTAACCTCTTTCAAACTAAAACCACTATTGCTTTTGACCACATACCCAGTGATTTAATTACAAAAAGCCACTCGAAAACATAGCGGCATGACCGTGTTAAGGACTTGTTTACCCTAACTTCATGATACTCATGCTTGTAATTCGGAAGATTACTGTGTGCTACAAAGATCTTCTTCAACAGGCACCCAGTTCCAAGTTCAAGGTGCTCTCATTTTGCAGTCTCGGTTCCGTGTCTGTTCTGCACTTCTTATTCCTACTGTGATTTTAGTTTTCTTTCATTTCCTTTATTCAGTTTATGTTTTTATAGCACACCTTACTACCACGGTTAATGCATTAATGCACTTGGCGTAGATTTACCAACAAGGACATCATCGTAGATTGACATAACAGAAATTATTACTTTAGAAAAAGAATACACAACTCATTCTGTATGTGTTAGCATCTTTGTTGCCTTGTGCCAGTTGCATCTAGTAATAGTATTGTGTAATTATGTTCCCTTCTGCTGCATAAAATTTTGCTATTATAAAAAAAATTAAATTTTAATGTTTTTGTATTAGCCAGTCAGATCAGCCCCTGCACTACCCCTCCAGCGACGTCCATTATCCCAGCCCCACAGAGTCTATGGCCGCGGTTCCCCTGCACCCCCCATTGGTGAAGCACTACCTGCCCAGTGGACTGGAGCCCCAACAAGCACAAGCCATGGAGACCCGTGGGAGTCCGGAGGAGAGACACCCATACAGTGAGGGGGACGAGAGTGATTCAGGGGAGCGTAGCGAAGGGGAACTGGTGGTTTTGACTGACTGAGCAGAAGCGAGAGTCTGGTTTGGGGGTAAAGGCAAGTCTGCAATGTCACATGAACCCCAGTCTTCATCTTATAAGGTAGACAGACAAATGTACATGTGACTTTTGGGTGCGAGGAGGTTGCCATTGAGTGAGCGCACACATTCCAAAGGATACTTATGGTTTTATTTATTAATTTTCTTTCGTTTTTCAGAATTCTATTCAAGGTACAGGGAACCGTACCGTTTGATCTGGAATCAAAGTGCCACTTGGATAAATAAGGGCTTGCCTACATTACCCTCATATTCCATCTGACCGGAGCAGGCCGGAATTTGAGGTTGTGTTGCCAATAAGGAACACCTCTGTGCTTTATACCAGTTTACGCACTTGCAGATTAAGCAGCTCATATACATTATTATTATTATTATTATTATTATTAAGCAGCTCAAGTGTAGATATACAGCATGATTCTTAAGTTTATGATTTTATATTAATAATGCCTATCAGTGTCCAGTCATCATACAATGAATGGCCAACAGTTGATGTGTGAAAAGTCAGATTAAAAATTCACACTTTCAACCTAATGGCACCAAATTCCATACACTTCTGCCATAGACTAAGCGTGACTGCTTTGGACAGTTTTTGAGTTGTGCTTTATCATTTTTATATCACAAAGAGCACTTTGACAGTCACGAGTTCTTATTAACCACACAGAGTTGACCCAGGGAGGTGCTTTACAGAACAACTTTATTGATATGCTTGTGTGCGTGTTTCGGGATAAAAATAGAACGATATAATAGGCATGTGGGGAAATAGGAATTAAAATGGCCCACTTTGTTTATCTTTTTCCATTTGTGATGTTCTACTGGTGTAATGGCTTAATTCTTTCGGTTTCAGTCACTTTTCTCCATTAGTTTGCACATATTTTTGTCTCTGACTATGGAGGAGGTGTGGAAATTCGGCTGGGGCTCTAGGTCAAATGCTCAAACGTGAAGCAGTAGCATCCTTACCTTTACTGTCGTATAGTTGTCTGAAATGAACTTTTATACTGTAAAATGCTCCTGGTCTTCTAAATACCTCAATATTTTAATTGCAGTTCGTCAATGTGTTTGCTTTCACATTTGATATATTTACGTAAGTGTAAATGCCATCCTTAGAAGGAAGCAATGAGCATTTACATTTTACTTAAGCACTCGCCCACCACGTTTCACCTGATTGATGTATACAGTATGCGGCAATTGTATATTGACAGTGTAACACTTGATTTAGTAGGCTGGGCTTGATTAAAAGTCCATGATTTTTTAAAATGAAGTTGGGTTATTAATGTTTATGCAAAGCCCGTTAATCAGGCTGAGATTTGTTTAAATCAGTCCTGATGTGCTTTTAAAAATGAATATTACATTGCCCTTAAAATGAGTGAAACAAACGTTTTCTTTTATCCATATAAATGATCAGTTATAGTCCTGGTACTGCCCCCATTTTTATAGTTTGTTCTCCATACATAATGCGTATGTTTAGACATGAATTCCTTTCATCGTCAGCTTGCTGTTACATGCCCCCTCTGGCCCACGATATCTTCACGTGCTGGGTAACCTCTCGGCAAGCTGGTGAGCTGGCCGTGTGGGTATAAAGTAAAGGGTAATAAAATGGCTCTCTTTTTAATCAGGAAAAACATCACAGTTTTTGACAGTTTAAGTCTTTCTATGTAAATATAGACACAGATTTCTATTTTGTTTATAAGAGCTTATGTTATTTAAAAGTTTACATTTTCTGTGTTTTTTTTTTTTTTTTTTCCCCAATTGCATGTTTCTTTTTGAATGTAATAAAAACATTTGTATCATGGTCTTACTTTCATTGGCCTTTTGTGCTTCAAGTTGTCCAAACTTTTTTATGAACTGCTACTGTAAAATACCCAAGTGTTCAGATGAGTAACATATTGCAGGTAATTTTGGATAATACCATCAGCATTGCACTAAAATGATGTTGATATTCAGTATCTGTATAAAAATACTCTACTTCCAAGGAGAAATACTGTGAAGGGTACTCCAGGGAAACAAGGGGTCTGGGAACCAGGTGAAGGACAGGATCATGTGTGTACATGTTTAGGATATCAGTGAGAACAGATTTCCTCAACTCACATTTCGGGGTTTGAGGAACTGAATATGGGTCAAGGTAAAGGAGACAAGGGATCAAAAGGATGTATGTTCCCATAAGATGAAGTAAAATGTTTATGTAGAGAAATATAACACGTAAAATTTAAGGCTATTTTTAACTTAAAACCCCAAAATCTGAAAAAGTTGGGGCAATTTGGAAAATGCAAATTTAAAAAAAAAAAAAAACGCAGTCATTTTTAAATTTACTTTGACTTTTATTTCATTGCAGACAGTATGAACCCAAGGTATTTCTTGTTTTGTCTGGTCAACTTCATTTCATTTAATATACATCCATTCCTGTATTTCAGGCCTGAAACATATTCCAAAAAAAGTTGGGATGGGGCAATTTAGGGCTAGTAATGAGGTAAAAAAAATGTTAAATAACGATGTGATTTCAAACAGGTGATGTCAAGAGGTGATCGTTATCATGATTTGGTACAAAAGCAGTATCCACAAAAGGCTGAGTCATTGAGGAGCAAAGATGGGCAGAGGATAATAACCTTAACCATAAGTAACCCAAAAAAATACAAGATTTTTGGTTCCTTTGGTTCACAGATTTTTATAAAATTGAGTTTTCTCTTATTGGAAAACTTAATACCTCCTTGGGACATCTTTTCCCCACAACATAACACAACCACGAACACACATGGGCCAAAACATTATGCCCACCCCCTGATACAACAATTGGCACTTCCCAGCAGCCAGATGGCGGACTTATAAAGGTAAACAGAAAAAACTGGATATAAAAAGGCCTGGTGCATGCTGACCAGAAACACTTGTGTTGAATGCTCCAGGGTACTTGTCCATCCTATATAAAACATTATGCTATTAGAATATTGTTTAAATTAAGTTGGTTTGTACCATCTAAAGCTGTTTCCATC
Organism: Gymnarchus niloticus; assembly: GCA_009936485.2. NCBI lineage: Eukaryota > Metazoa > Chordata > Actinopteri > Osteoglossiformes > Gymnarchidae > Gymnarchus > Gymnarchus niloticus. Next base: position 5,065 of record JAACJT020023358.1, on the reverse strand, counting down.
AACTTCATTAATGTTGTGTATTTAATATTTGCCCTTTACTTTCTGTGTATGGAGTTTGCGTGTTCTCTGTTTTTTGTGGGTTTCCTCCCGGTTTGCTTGACTACTATTGTGTAGTAGCCTATGTGTGTGTCTGTAGGAGTGTACGTGTGTACATCCAAGTGAAGTGAGAACAATGGATTTGTGTTTCTCTGTGAACATCCTCTTCCTTATGCCCTGTGTTTCCTGGCTTAAGCTACAGGGTCATCCTTACCCAGCAGTGCCATTAATTGTAGTTATAATAACTGCATTTGATTGGTAGCACTTTTTACTTTCATTAGTCCTTCAAAAATTGTATTATGCGTAAATCTGCTATTTATAAGAATCATTAATCACTTTATACTACATATATTGTATGATAAACATAAATCACTCTATACTATCTGACCAGTAATGGAAAATGGCTGGATATTTACTACATTTATGGCTGTATAATTTTTTTATATCTAAATGCAGACATATTTCCCTAGCTTATCCCGAACCAGTCAGAGTGCAATTAGACTGTGTTTTCAAAACTCTCCATTTTCACCCATCCACACTGCAACACTGAGCTGGGGTTCTCAGAAATATCTGGCTCAGGAGAGCGTTTCCAAAAGTCTCCATTTTCGGGGGTTAAAAACGCCCGGGCAGTGTGGATGAAAGGTGTAAACGGAAACGATAATGTCTGCATTTTAAAACAAAAAGACACAGAGAATGCTCCTTTCTTCAGTGAAAACCACCTGCAGAGGGTGTAGTCATTGTCCGGTATGGACAGCAGTTTCCACAAAATCTTCTGACCATAAACCGCTTCTGGAGCAGCAACCGAAGAGAAGGACACCTTACCGGCTGTTATGGAGTGGTTCTATTATGCTTTGCAGATGTTTGGCTGGTAATGGCACAGGAAACTGTGAGAGTGCAGGGAATAATGGATTCCAGTAAATATAAACAAGAGGGTTCCAGTAAATATAAACAAATATAAATCACATTTAAATCAAAGAGAATGTCAGATAGTCAGTCGGGAAGCCGTAGCTGAAGACTGATGGCTCCCACAAGAATACAATGATTACAAGCACACTTTGAAATCTACTATGAAGTACTGAAAGAAACACAAGCTGAAGGCTTTGGTATGGTCCTCGTGGACATCAGTGAAAATCTGTGAGTAGATCTTCTCTGTAGGTATAAAATACTGCATGGTTATGACAGCTCCAACATCATAAATGCAAGCAGTACTAGTTACTCCAAATGGTAGGATGCAGCCTGGCACAAAGGGAAACAACCCTAACAATTTTGAGCACATTAACCCAACTTGTTATATGGACCTCATATGTAGATAGTTCTTATGTGTAAATGGATAAAAAGAACTCAGAATGGAACCCGAGGTGAAAAGACTGATATGCACATACATTTTATTTCATTTTTATTTTGATCTGTCGTGAGGTTAATTATCTTTTACTTTAGCAGATATTTAACAGATGCATTTGTCCAAAGTAACTTAAAGTGTGGCAGATACATGGAGCATGGTCTGGATTAAGAACCGTACAATACTATGAAAAGAAGTAAAAATGCTTTCTCCAGTACTAAAAGATATTACTGATGATTTGATGGCTTGAACAACATAACTTTGGTTCCCAAAGCTCTCCTTGAAAGGACCCCAGCCATTCCATGTGTTTTTAAGTTTCCCCGTCAGCTCACTTAAGTGAATTAAGTAATAACTCACTTTATGAGGTATTGTTTAGCCAAATAAAGTGCACGAGTAGTTGATCTCCACAAGTAGATGGGCATTTTGGATTTTACTGGGAAATTCTGAGGTGACATGAAGCGATGTCATGAATTATGCAAACTGACTCGTTTTCTCCAACATTTAATTATAGCTTTGCACCCACATAAACATTCATTGTCAATCTTTGTTACCACTTATCTGGGTGACGGTCACCCATAGCCTATCCCAGGCAGCATAGGGCATATCCTACATGTGATGCAAAGCTATCGTTGGACACATTTACACGATCAAACACTACGAGTAATTTAGAGACACCAATCAGCCTACCCACGTGTGTTTGGAAAGAAACTTGTGAAGCACAGGGAGAACATACACCCAACCCTAGAGGTAAGAGGCAAAATGGTTCTACCCTCTGAGCTTCTATGTCCCCCTCATGTAGTGTAACAAAACAGTTTAAAATTACATTTACATTTTAGTGCTTTGACTTTATGGATATGCTATTTCCTTAAAAGACAAAGCAGCTTGAAGGCAGTATTAATAAAAACATTCTTCATCCTAATGTCTAAAACAAATATCAAGCAGTCAGAGATATGCCATGGGTCCAACATCCCTCCAGTAAGTGCAGGAGCTATAAATCAACGGTGATCATTCTTTTCACATAAAATGAACAATGAAGATGTTCATTGCTTAACAACCACTTAGACATTGTAATTTCACCGCGTGGTTTGTGTCTGGTGACAGTCTAGTCAATTATTTTGATATATAGCTAATGTTTTTGCTTTCTTTGTTTATTATCTGGTGACTGCATGCACAGGATAACCGTTAAATTAATTGTCATTATTATTCATTGTTACTGTGGGTATATCAAGTTATAGATTATTTAGTCACAGAGTGCCACCTGGTCAACTATTTTAGGAAACTTATTTCTATTTTTTTTTCAAGATTGCTTTGTAATATGCTTTATTACAAATACTACAAATACTTTCTTCAGACCACACACACGTATACAGACCTATTTTTTTAAATTAACTGAGATTGTTAAAATAGTCAAATAATGAATGTATTGACTTTCACCTGTTATCTTCATCCTTGATTGTGGTGCTTTTTACAATAACTAAATCATTTACACTTCTCTAGAACAAAATTCCTGATATGTGCTGAAAACGTGTGACCAGGATTCATCGGTTCATTCACGATAGCCATGTTCTGAAGGATAGCAGGACGCAGTAAGGTTGCTCGCTCAGTCTGAACTGATCTGTAGGCCGAACAGTACCAGGACACTTAAATCTGACCCCTTTTGGTTCCTGTTGTAATCGAATTCTGCTGCAGAGTTTCTGCAGATTTCATATTGCAGATCATTTGCCACAACACAGGCTCCCACCACTTTATAGATGGTACAACAAGCAGTGCTTTAATGTACTTTCAAGAACCATATTATCACAAGTAGAAAAAAATGCCTGTCTCATTTTGGATCTACAAACGTGGCAATTATAGAAGATAAATGGTATAAGGTGTGACCAAACACCGTACGTGGACAATAATAATGAAAATCACGACCTTATACTCCGGAATAACCTAATGAATTCAAAACAAGCAATGCATCATGGGAAATATGGGAACACCATTCATTTTAATTAATTGATATAATAAAATCATCAAAGTAGAAAAAATGATTCATCCTTATTTAAACAACCAATAGAGTGCTAGTTTTTGGAGCCTATTCTAGGGAGCATATATCAAGACAGGTACACATTGGAGAAGATGCCAGTCCATTACTGGATACAAAAGAACAGGGAATTTAGAGATCCCAGTTTATCAAATTGCATGTTTTTGGACTGTGAGAAAACCCCGGGAGATTTGAACCCCTAACCTTGTTGGTACAATGTAGCAGAGTAACTTATTTTGCCACAGAAGATGTAATTAAGCCCCTGAGATTTGAAAGACATGTTGATTTTTCTAATCATTACACTAATGCATGATCTAACCTACAAATATGTTAATACAGAAAAATTTGCCAACCTTTATGTGATAATATGGGAAAACTCACCCAAGCTAAGACTTGAGATAATTGTTTTAATTAAATGTATGTGTGAGCCATGATATGTCCAAGAGCCAAACTTCACACAGTACAGTAGCTTAGCAGGGAAAAAGTGTGGTGCCCCTAAAGTGCTAAACATTAAGAAAATGCAAATAATAATAATAATAATTTCAAAACAATAAACTAACAAATAATATGACTAGAATAAAAGTACAAAACATTAGGAAAATGCAAAAGCATTAATACAAAAGGCAATTATTTTCTAAAGTGACTGGGGTGTGGTTGCAATAACAGGGATTCAGGTGTTATTGTTCAGTAGTATTTAGGGTGTGTGTCTGGATATGTAAAAAAAGACAGTTTGACAGTTGAAAACGTGGCCTTTGCTACAATACACAGTGCTTCAAGGTCAAGCAATTATGATGGATTTGCTGGTATCCGGAACCACATGTACAAACATGAGGGAGACGCATTTGTTCAGTGATAGCTGGACATTCTTATAAAAGATCTGGCAGGATTCAGGCAGATGTGGAACACCCACATAATTTACCCTGTTCTGCAGTTCGTCTGATAAAGCAAAGAACCTGCTGCGTAGGTACAGTATGTACTCATTTAATACCCTACTAACTTGTTTATAGCTTGATTTAATTAAAAGATGATATTACTCAACCATTCTGTTATTTACTGTTACAGCATCACAGCAAGAAGGTTCTGGGTTCGATTCTCAGCTGGGGCCTTTCTGTGTGGAGTTTGCATGTTCTCCCATGCCTGCGTGGGTTTCCTCAGGGTACTGCGGTTTCCTCCCACAGTCCAAAGACATGTGTTCTAGGCTAACTGGCCACACCGTGAAACTGCCCATTGTGTGTGAGTGTGAGAGTCGGGCCAGCGACCCGTCCTCTAAACCACAACCGCTACAGAAATGACAAGCATGAACACTTGTTGACCAATATGCTATGTAGCATGGGAGGATCTAAGATTCAAGATCCTCTACAGTACCATCATTAAAATAATGGAACCCCGGTTATTACAGTAGGTTAAGTATCTGAGTGTAGACTTCATGCAAATTTACCTGTCATTCACTGAAACACTAAAAGTAAACCGTCCAAGGTGAGTTTGGAGCTTGTCTCAGTGTGTCACATTGACATATGGATAGGGGGGGTAATTCCTGCCATTATTAAGATGCACATTCGGAAGGAAGACGTGCACGCGGAACATGGGCATTCGGCATGAAGGTATGAAGATCCGCTTTTGGAAGGTTCGCATTTGTATACCGGGTTGCTATGGATACTGAAGGC
>JAACJT020023357.1:7374-19071 GCA_009936485.2 Gymnarchus niloticus | reverse complement strand
ACTCACCGTGTTCCTGATTCAACATCTAGTTCCTGGGTTCCTCGTCTTGGTCGAATGGTCAACTCACCGTGTTCCTGATTCAACATCTAGTTCCTGGGTTCCTCGTCTTGGTCGAATGGTCAACTCACCGTGTTCCTGGTTCAACATCTAGTTCCTGGGTTCCTCGTCTTGGTCGAATGGTCAACTCACCGTGTTCCTGATTCAGCATCTAGTTCCTGGGTTCTTGCCTGCTTTCAGAATGTCGTTTGAGCTTGTTTTTATTATTACGATTTTTTTTTGTCTTGCTCAAAATTATTTTTGAACTCCAGGGTATGTTGTTGATCCTGACTTGGGTCACTGGATATATGTGTTAATCCTTGCTTGCTCTGCTCTTGGACCTTAAAACTCTATCTATTACAGGCATGTACATATCGCACATTGTTTTTTTTTTTTTTTTGGAGATATAAGTAGAGACATATTAGATTGCAATGTGTGAGAAAAGTTATTTATGTACATATCACTAAAGTATTTTAATCAGCGAGACCTTTTAAAAAATACATTTTATAGCAAGTTTCAATGTGGCAGGAAAGGGTTAAATGGATGAGAAAATGCGGGACTTCCGATACTGGAGTAAAATGACCAGAATTAGCACTTGAAAACTGGTATTTGTTAAAATAACGGAAGCTCCTGTATTCTACTCTAAACTGCTCAAATGCTTGTTGTTATACAAGCTGATTTTGACCGAATCAGAAATAAAGATAAAAGCCTGTAACATTTTGTATTTACCTTTCTTTTGTTCTCACTAGCCTTTCACATCGTGATCGTTCGTTCACTTTTGTTAGAGCGGTTTTATCCATAAGGTTGTAACTACGAAACTGATATACTCAAAACTCTTTTCAGAATAAAAAAAAACAGATTGCCATATTGTTTTTCATGGTTTAAGGAAAACAATAAAAGAACTGGTATAGGAACTCACAATAATGAGCTTTATGTGTTATTTGCTGTCTTTCCCCATTGATAAGCATAACAGGGACAGAAACATCTGACAGAAATGAAAACTGCTCAATATGATAAAACAAGAAGAAAAAAGAGATTCATTCCTTTGATTTCTATAAGCTGAGTTGATAGAATAAGATAGCAGGGCAATCGTGTTAAGGGTCACACCGTTCTGATGGAGAGCATGTGGTCACAGGCCGGTCGCTGCATGAATTACTCGACAGGAAATCGACTTGTATTACACAGCAGTTGGGGTCTACAGCTGATAGGGAGGGACCGTGATGGCAGGGAGAGCGGAAGGTGCTGGAAGTCACTCTGAGGTTCTCTGCCTAGTGGGACGGCTTGCAGGAAGAGTCGGACTCTCGGGACACAGCATGAGACAGAAGGGCAGAGATGGTGAGAATGAGTTTAATCTGATCACTGCTCATACAGCCAGAGATATTGGGAAGACATGCAGAGATTCGCAAAGAAATCAGATGGCCAATGGAGACTCATATATACCTGTGTGTGTGTAGTATGTATTGGAAGCAGGGAGAGAAGAGACAAATGGACCCTGAAAAGCCTGGAGGCAAAAGGAGAAGTAGAAAAATTAATGAAAAATATGAATAAATTCAATTCACACAAAAAACAATCCTTTGAAAGAAACTGTCAGGTTCTTATAGTAAACAGAGGTCAACATAGACAGTACAACCGACACAGATCATTTTACGAAAGAGCTATATTCCACCGGAAGAAGCTCAGAAATAACGTTTCAGAATTCCTGTATCGGCGGGCCGAAATGAGGAGAATACGTAGGGCCAATTGAGCGGTGGTTTGCACCTGTCCTAACACGTGTCAAGCATTCGACGCAAGTACACGGTCTGCAGGTGAATTTACACAGCGGCGTGGAGAGACCCAGGCAGGCAAAGCGTGGCAGGTGCACAGCCGCATGGGTACAGCTGGGCGTTGATTAACAGCTACAGTATGTAAAGTGGGGAATTCCGAAGAGGAGCTAAAAAAACAAATGCTTGGAAATTTGGAGTGCGTCGGCACATTGCTGCAATAACGTTAATAACACCAATAACGTTTCCGCATCCCCACAACTTGAGAAGGTTAGCTAATGCAGAGGCCTGTGGTGGTAGGGGACAAGCATGCAGATTTAACAAAAATAATGAACATATAATGAAACCGTAACCAGGTGACACACAATAATATGTGGTCAGAATATGGATGGATGGATGGATGGGTGGATGGAATAGACAAGTTTATTAAAAGTAAAAAAACTGTGTTAAAGCAACACGTATTCTACATTGCGGCAGAACTGAATGTCATTATGTAATAATTCAGGCTTGCAGAAATATCAGATAAAAATGTCTACAAGAGAATGTAATTTCCAGTCATATTCAGTCATTAGTGATCATAAGTTTATTGTAAAAAAGTAAAGTTTGAGTAAAGCAAAAAGTACACGTGTCATTCCTGTTGGATTACTGTGTTACCTTTTCATTAAAATTATGTATAGTTTTCTAAAGCCAACAACAAGCGAAGCGATTGTCACTGAGTGACCTCAAAGATGACCCTAGCGCAGGACTCACTGAAGCAACGTGACTCCTGCTTTTGTGGCCTTCTCCACATTTTCAAACATCATGTCATTTCAGGCCCGTTTAAGCTCTCTCTGCTCCCGTCCATCATGCAGACCACACCATCTCGCATCACTGCAGATAGGCCACTCTTTTCCCCTAATAGGAAACTCATCCTATAATTGGTAAAGTTCACACAAGGTTTACCCGAGCCGCCTTGTCACATGTCTCACGACCAGACGTGAGAATGGATTCATCTTGCACGCTTGCATTCACGCCAGTGGCAAAGCAGCCTCACTATTTAGCTCTGGCCTCTCCGGGAGATTCTGTTCTAATGGCAGATTGTGAATCCTCACGATTTTCCGCTCTGACACACACAGCGGACTCAGAAGTCGAGTCCCGCTCCCCGTCGAGATTTTCGTTTAAAGTTTTTGTCTCGTTGGGCTGATAAAGACCCATATAGTGCAGTTTAAGCTTAAGCATCTGTGAAATCCCACCATGTCTGGACCACTGACTCTAATCCCAGTCGCTGAAGTGAGAGATGTTTATGCAAAGGCGTCTTTGTTTGTTCGCCTTCGAGTGGGAGGTTGGGGACCGATCGCGCCAGTGGTTCAAACTGACGCTGGCACGAGCGGCGAACGCTTTCTGCTGCAGCATTTGTGGCACGTTTGCCGAGCATCTGCTAATGAAAACACCCTGATGTTTCGCTGTCATTTTAATCTCTGACGGCGCTGTTCGTTTGCTGTCCCTTATTTACAGTCGTGAAAGAAAGACAGATGACACGGACCTGGAAATGCAGACCTGAATCCATAGTCTTGGCGCGCGTTTTCGCGACGCGGTACGACGTGTAGCATAGCGTACGGGATGTAGCTAGTTGGTACAGCATTTGTCATCATTTCATCGCTCTGTATATGAAGAGAGCATTGGGCCACTTTCCAAAAGGGTGGAGCAGCGTGGTAATACCCAGGGTACAGTTTTTGTGTCACATGACTATACAATATCGTATACGATGCGGATTTGTGTATTCACGTCAGAGTCACCTTCCTCACTGCCTGATCCAAGCTGCTACCATTAAATTAGGCTTCCAACCTGCTTGTTGCCATTTTAACAGCTTGTGTGAAAACCGGATCTCCTCCTGCTCTGTGCAGTGTTGTGTCCAGGACCAGTTTCCAATGTTACGCTCTCCTTTCTAGATGTTTTTCTTTTATACTTTTGTTTCAGTGCGCTCCATGCACCAGTGGACCTCGTTCAATTACCACTGTTACCGAGCCACCGCCAAAAACCTGAACTTTACTTGAGCTTTCACTTTGACTCCAGATGGCCAGATTTCTCGATAAAGCCTCTTTGCTTCCGACCAGCTTATCCAACCCCCCCTTCCAGGCCTGCTGCTCCAAATGTAGCACCCAGCATTGCACTGCCATCTCCATTGGCTGGCACCATCATTTTTGTTTGCACCTCTGACCCACAGACACTCAGGAGAACACATTTATCTTTGCTGAAGCCTAATCAAACAGTTTTGCTTCCTCGGTCTCTCTGCTTCTGGCCCTGGCATGCATGCTTTAATGTGTAGGAAGACCTACAAAGCCCACTGGCACACGCGCGCACACACACACACGCACTTTCAGCTAAACTTTAATGCTTTTTTCCTTCTCCTCACCATTCAAAACCACATCCCCGAAGGGTTAGACAGAGTTTTGTTTTTAGCCATCTTTATTAATTTAAGCTCCTCATATCCCGGTTTGGCTGAACTCAATCAATCAGAGCCAGTCTGTCTTGTCTACATTTTCCAAGCATTCGCCTCATTCCGAGAGAACAAGCATCAGTCTGTATCAGTTTTTCCATAAGCAGCGCTCCGCTCTCCCAACGTTACTCTCGCAGTGACTCCGTGCAATCGGGCCTTTCCTGTTTTGATCTGCCACTATTCATTACACATTCATGTCTCCAGTAAAAATGAACACCACCACCCTTCACCTTATAGATCCACTATATTTATTTATTTATTTATTTACTTTTCTCCACAAATTACTTTCTAGCAAAGATCGGCCCACCCTCAGAAATCCACAAATAAACCTTCCCCTTTATGGTCCCCTGCGACAGGAACCCAATTTACCCTCCTCCAGGGAAGCCTGTAACAATAGCTACCCTAGTGGCTTGCATAGCAATCCTACACACAAGGTTCTACACATCCATCACAGACGGCAGCCCCGGATTTTGGCTGGCAGTCTTAGCTCAGGTGAATTTTCTTTTTTGAACCTCCACAGTCAATCAGCGTATACATCAGGGCAATCCTATTTATACAACCTGAAGAGCGGGGGAAAAAAAAACAACAACAACAACAGGTTCCACATGCATGCACAGTAAAGGTGGTTTTTAAAGAAATTCGTCAGATTGCGTATTTAAAAGTCTAATGCAAGCTTCCTCAAATCTGTCACGGCAAGCAACCGCTGTTCAAAACATGCGGTGTGAAGGATGAAAAACGTGCATTGCATTCATCGCAAATGTTACAGAGAAGCGGCGGATCGAAGCGCATCCTCCCATCGACGGCTTAGACCTCCTGCTCCTTTCGGTGATTTGGCACCGCCTATGTTCACCTTCAGGAAAGTTTTGGACAAAGAGGTCTTGGAGTCCTAGGATCACCTGGAGGCGCTCTCCAACAGACCAATGTATGACAGCGTTTTGTAATTGCAGCTCTTGTCACCGTGAGGACCCTCATTATCCCCTGATGCTGATAGAGAAAAGACTTCTGCCTTCAGGGCAGGGCATCACTGTTTGATTTTCACCACAGGCTGTCCCCAGCATTCGTAATATGTTGCAGTAGATTTCCCGGCGAATTCCTAAAACAATGCATGCCACAACATGGTGAGTACCGGCACACTATAATGAGGCTATGAGGGTGTTTCTTTACCTCACAGTGACAATGTGTACAATTATAGGATCTTACATAGGTCACCTGCCAATCTACAGGTGTATTCTGTAGCGTGGAGGTGACCCCCCCCACACACACACACACTCTGGGGCCTCTTGAAAACCTCAACGCACACCCAGTCCTTCACTTCTGTAGTTCACCGTTTCGCCTCTCCCAGCTGACACGTCTCTCTCCTGTCCTCCCTCGGACTTGCAGGTGTTCCCATGCACCCACATGTAGTTCGCTGCTATTTCTGACTGGATGGATTCCCACCACCTGCCAACACAGCAGCGTGTCGACACCCTGCCCGCCCTGCACTTGCGAGTCTCGGAATTGCCGCTGACGTAAACCTGGCCTTCGGGAAGAAACCTGCGTCAGTGACCACATCCTGGCGGTTTTCGCTCTCCGCCATCTCAAACATCTGTTCCCTCCTCGTCAACTGATCATCCCAGCTATGGTTTTAGGCCGTCAAGCTGTTCCGTCTGTAATTCCCTGCTGCCCGATCTTCTTGCCACCACGTCACAGGTTTCACTGCTCCACCAAACTCAGTTTTATGGGGTTTGTATGCCTTTAGAGAAACTAATGTGATCTTTGTTAACTTGTCAGATTTTCAGGCAGATGTCCTCTGATAATATTTCACTTACGTTGATAATTGTTTCTTCAGGGAAACTGGATGCAAATGACTGCCCATTACAAATGCGTTAGCACAACAAAATAAGCAAATCATTCTTAAATGAGTTTTAAAAAAGGCTGTTGATGCGTGATGCAATTCAGTATTTATAAAGTACATCTGTGTTCAATTTATAAACCTAATTCATTGACACAAAATTAACGTAATTGTTTTGAAGAGTAATACTTTATTTATATGATTCTTTTTATGCTACATAAAGAAGTTTAATGGCTTTTCCCTTTTAATCTGTGGGAAAAAAAAAAAAAAAAAAAACAGCCTGTGCAATAATTTTGAATATGGAAGGAGTTTATCTCCCCTGCCTACGAGTCACTGTGGAATGATGCTCATAGATAATTATTCTTTGTCAATACATAAATAAATATTTCCTTTTCAGATTAGCTGTTGAAAAAAGTCTACATGACCTCTGAACATGCAAGAAACAACTTGAATGACGGTGGCTGGATGGCGACAACTGTGTGTTTGTTATTTCTTAGTAAAAGCAAATGTTTCTTTAAATTGTTGGTATCTGTGTCTTATTTAAGGAAAAATAAATTATCATCACACCCTTACATGCCCCAATCTTATCATTACTCTAAGGCATTTTCAGTAATAAACCCTTTGGCAGTGTAAAGGTAATAGATAAAAATGTTTATTAAGTAAATGCAGATTTCATTGACAGCAATAAGATAAAACTTTTAGAATAGCTAGGCTTTACACATGGATTTTCACCCTGGGATGTGACACCCTGAGGGCCCACTGAGCTGTGGTATGAGGCCCCAGAAATATCCCAAAATTATTCAAAGGGGCCAGGGAAAGAGATATTAAAGCCACCACCCCCCCCCAGGCAACGGTTATTAGTTTATAACGACTCGTGTGATGATACCTTCCTAATTCAGTTCTTCAGCTGGGAATCCCCAGATTAAGAAAGGTTGAAAATCTCACATATAGATGATTAGATACTGAAAAGACACACACAAAAACCATCTGGTGGATTTTCATGGGTAAACGCAATGAATTGAAGCGAGAGGAAGGATCCGGCTGCAGAACGTTCACGTTTATTGTGATGGGGTATGACAGGAGCCATAGGGACCAAACAGGCAAAATGTGGTAGCAGCAGGTCAGTCCACTCAAATCAGAGATGTGATCAAAAGGTCGTAATCCCAAAAGCAGTCCAAAATCCCAAATAGCCTAAAGCACAGCAACGATAACAAATCCAACGAGCACAAAACAGGACTCGAGAAGCTAGGGATCAGACAAATGAGGCTTTAAGGGAGTTTCTGAACTAAATAACCAATGAAAACTGGACTTCAGGCTTCAAAATCACCAACATAGAGTGGTAGTTTGAAATGCTTCCACCCACCGTGGGTTTTGAAGCCTCATTTAGTGGAAGCTTTGATTGGTTAGTTCCAAATACTCCCACCCACCAGGGGTTTTGAAGAAGCCAGTAAAGAATGCTATGGGTCATAAATGGAAGTCAAAATGAGAAAGAAAAAAGCACGCTCATTAGGCCTCAGAGAGAGCTAACTGCATTGTTAACTTTATATAGCTGTATAACAAATAACCTACAGGTGTCAGTATTCTGGGGAGGTGGAGCAAGAGCAAGGTGGGTGTGGCTAGCTGGCAGGGGGTGTGGCAGTAGTAAGGAGAAGCATATTTTATAATGTTTTATGTGCCATTATCGGGGTGGCTAGAAGCACCATGTAGCTTCCCACTGTTGAATAAAGATGAATGATTTGGTGATTATACAAGCTTGAAACAATCCTTCATATTTCAAGGCCATTCAAGGCTCATACTTCCATTTCTGCACTCTTGTTTGCACAATTTGTACATGAGCTGTGAGTCTGCCCCGAATGAATACCACACTGAACACCAAGAGAGCACAAGTCTTCCTTGATAGGTTTGGATTTACTAATCATTTTCGCTTTGTGGCAAAGAACAAAAGAGCAGATGTAGTGGCTTTAATCGATTTTTTTTCTTTACGCTGGATTGCTATTGAGTGATCCAGTCTGCGATTTGTTCCTCTTCCTTTTGTGCGGTTATCACGACACAATGAAAAACGAGAGCCAGGGCCTTCGTACACCTGCGCCCCTCGGCCATACTGTTCAGCTGTGGCAAGGAACATGAGCCACGTACTCTACAGCAGCGAGGAATTAATTACAGAACCGTCACTTTGACATGGTAGGACTGTCATCGCACACCACAAAAATGTGCCTTTTGTGACATTTTTAAACATCCCGCACAGCTGGATGTTTAATGAAGCGATTGAGATTTAAGGGAAGACGCCATGATCAGGTACCTTGGGTCCGTACGCTTGAATGAGCCTTTTCATACTCCAAACGATGTCCTGATTCGAATGCATGTGTATAACTTATGTATAACACATAGAAATTAAATTGATATTAAATGACATTATACAAATAGGGAATTTTTCTTCAGATCACTAGTAATGATACTGCTGTGGTATTGAAAAATCAGATCAGAAGCAGCAACTGGGAAAAAAACCAACCATCAAAGGGACCATCCACGAAATGGGCGTTCCAATGCCACCCCTGCGCGGCAACTGAATATGCACCCGTGATGGGCTATCAGAAGTAACGTCACCTCAGATCGCTCCGGGAAAGATAGACCGGCATAGATTGGATTGGGGATTGGAGCTCTGCCACCTGCACGAGGAAGGATTCCTCATCTCGGCATCTAATGGCAAAGTGCTGCATGGCACCCCCTACAGATGCCATCGCGGTCCTGTAGGATGCCGGCCACCAGCAGCGACGGATATGTCATTTCTGCGTTCAGCTGTCCTTCACGGCTAGAGAGTGGTGTGTAATGTGCAAAGGAGACTATTCTGTCCGAGATAATCTTAAAGCACACCATTCTGCCCTCGAGAACCCCAACTGGGCACAGAGGACCCAGTAGACAGCAAAAACCTGATATAAAGCTCAAAATACCTGAAGGTGGGTGCGAATAGGGATATAAAAATTATTCATAATCATAGAACTGAACAAAGAGAGACTCGTGTCTTGTGGTACTGATAAGATATCATCCTAGTGATTCATCCACTTTGCCCCCCACGCTCAAGTCTCAGGTAATATGAATGCCAAAATCGGACCTGCCCGTTTTCTTTTTTTTTTTCCTTTTTTTTTACCATTTTCACATCATGTGCCGACCGACTGTAACTGAAATAGGAAGGCCCAGTTAAGACCGTTTTAAATGAACAATTTAAACAACAAGAGACATTTTTAAAGAAAAACATTTACGCTAGAGAATAAAGTATGAGACTTCAACTGGTGCAACGTTTATGAGAAAAAATATGTTAATGTCCTGGTATGATATTTATGAACCTTCAGTAATCATAAAAGGAGGTTGGCTGTTATGACAAAATTCTCAGTGATTCATACTGCGGCATACGACAGAGTAGTATATTAAACACTCCATCTCAAACATTATTTCTTTATTTTGAAAAGAACTCTCAGAGTGATGCTTCAACAGTCACACGCAGAAATGAAGCACCCTTCAAACTGAGGCCCACCCACACCCAGGCTTGAAATATTAACGAAAATTTACACTCTTACCATGTCATTCTGGCGCTATTTCTGGACTCAAAATTGTGATTGAAAAACGTTCCTTTTAATGACTTAACAAGAACTCAAATGTCCTTTACAAAGCAAGGAATACAAGCACTGATGAACTATGTGATATTTTCAGTGTGGTTTTGACAGAATATATATATTAAAATACGGCTTGTTTAACAGCTTGTTATTGAGGTGGGAGGTCACCTTTCTGGAAGAGAGGTTGAACAGCACTTCTGCATGATTTAATCAAAATAAAGCACATGGCAAGCTAATAAAACAATAACAATTCAGAAATGGCTGTTTATTTAATCTTTTAAATGTATTTGTTTGTATTTCTTGTTCACTTTTTTGTTTTTGCAACAAGTATACAGTAGAAGCCATTAGAGAAAGATTTTTTTAGCATGGATGTTGACCAAAGACTGTAAAGTATTGAAAGTTCTCTCATGGAAATGAATGGATCTGGACAGAGAATGTCAGACTAAAGCACTTGTGTAATGGGTCAGCCACTCTTCCTTTAGCCCTTGGCTTATTTTTCCATACTGGGGACATTAAATAAAAGGGGCGTGACAGTGATGGGTCCAGAAATTAAAAGGATCGTGGGAGTGATATGGTCAGTAATTACAAGGGCCCTTCAAGTGATGGGCCAAGTAAACAAAAGGGGGTGGTAACGATGCGTCACGTAACTGAAAGGGGCGTGGCACTGATGCAGCCAGTAATTAAAAAGGGTGCGGCAGTTTTGTGTCACTAATTAAAAGGGGAGTGGCAGTGCTGGAACCTGTCATTAAAAGGGGCAGGGCAATGTTGGGGCCAGTTGTTAGAAGGGGCGTTAGCAGTGAGGCGGCCATTAAATTAAAAGGGCTTGGTAGTGAGGGGGGCATTAATTGAAAGGGGCATGGTAGTAAGGGGCCCAGGATTTAAAGGGATGTGGCAGTGAGGGGGCCAGTAATTAAAGGGGCGTGGCAGTGGTGCTGCCAGTAATTAAAAGAGGTGTGACAGTGATGGATGGTTAATATATGAGTAATTATGGCTAACACTGTTGTAGTAAAACCACCAAGTCAGACGTTTCATTTTTGAGTCAGTTAAAGGGCTACAGTTGCACTGAAACTGGGAAGCGAATCACAGATCCACCGACAGGTGACAAAATCGAGGTGACAACGCAGGAGCCACGCCACTGACCTGCTCCAGCAGCAAATCAAACAAATCATACCTGGACCCCATCTTCTGTTTCCAAGCATTACTTCTAGGTTTGAAAGCATATTTTCACATCTAAATTAGGCATGTGACAATCAGATAGTCTGCCCAACAGCACTGGATTGGTTATCAGAAAAACAGAAAGTTATAATCCGATATAGTCTTGCTTCACATTGCCGAACTGGCATTTCATTTCATAATTGTTCCTGTAGGGGACTGCAGTATTTATGTCAGAATATGAACTTATTTTACATGGCTATATTACATATGGAACATAAATGGCTTTAAAGTTGCTTAAGCGGAAGCAAGAAGATGATAAGATTGGCAAGGAATGATATTTGAGATTGTATTATTGGTATTGGAGATAAAAAAGTGGTATTGAGTCATCCCAAACACAAAGACATCATTCAGTGTCTTTACCAAGTTCACAGAGATGTCAGAAAATCAGATCAAACTTTAATGCTTAAAAGGCAGTGATGCTAGCAGTATTTGTTAATGAAAAAATAAAAGTGCTGTTTGTTCAGCCCCTCAGCACTAACCATGCCACTGGTTCCTGGTTACAGAGCTGACCAGTTGTTGGCACTGGTTCCCAAACTTTACTCTATTCTGGAAAGCCACAGAACCAGCTTAGGAACTGGCATGATTCAAGCATCATGTTTGTGGAAAAAGGGCTAGGCTAAACAGCCGTATGTTAAAAAGAGTAGTGTAGGTGTAATGAAGGTACTACAAGTGAAGGTGCAGTAATACAGGTGGGATGACAGTACTGCAAGTGAAGGTGTAGTAATACAGGTGGAATGACAGTACTGCAAGTGAAGGTGCAGTAATACAGGT
>JAACJT020023356.1:0-23358 GCA_009936485.2 Gymnarchus niloticus | reverse complement strand
CGGCCTGGCGTGCTGTGGTCCATGGAGTCGCGAAGAGTCGGACACGACTGCGTGACTAAACAACAACAACAAATAAATTAGATGTAGTGAGTGGTGCACTGTTTAGGCTACTGGCTTTTTCAGTGTTATGGTAAATTACAACAAAATTAGCACACTGGGACTTTCAGCTTAGTGCTGTAACCCTTGTCACCTCTGTAACTGCTGAGATATTGGCTGAAAAACAGTGCAAATGAACATGTAAGCTGTTTGGGTAAATGTGGAGAGGATTGTGACTGGTCACTTGACTGAGTGCTACATGGCTGAAATTGTTCACAATTATGTACGTCATACCTTTAGGCGAAAAGAACACAAAACAATGTGAGATTAAAGGTAGAGCCAAATAAAGCAACAAAGAATGTTCCAGAACTTAATTTTCCTACCATTTCTTCTTCCCAAGTGTGGTTTGTTAGTTTCATAGAAACAAAGTAACCCTAAAATCGCCAAACACCATGAGCTGACCTCAAACTCCTGGTGGATACTAATTCACAGTTAAGTTCATATGTTGTTGAAAACACTTTCCTGCATTTCCTACCAACAGAAGAAACATGACGTTTCCTGGACTTTGACCTGAAATTAATTACAGCAGTGACACACCTTCCCCCCAGGCTCAAGTCATCAGAAATAGTAGAAGGACCCTCTATATCATGTGGCCATTGTCATGTGCTATGATTTAAGTCTCTCTTAACATTATGTCCTGCATTAGTGTAGGGTCCTCTTGTAAGTTGATGCAACAAGAAAGGCTCTAGTGAAGCACATAGTGGGTAATTTAGCAAATCCAATTAGCATGGAACACACTGGGCTGCAGGAGTAAACCTGCGAAGCTTGGCGAGAGCATGCAAACTCCACACACACTCAAAAAGCTAAGGAGGGAATTTAACCCCCGACTCTGGCGGGGTGAGGCAGCAGTGCTAACCACTGAGGCACCATGCCTGCCAGCCAAGTCTTGTTATGCCTCCCCCCCCAGCCAATGCATCAAACTGTTAATTAGCTCATAACGATCAATCTGACATGGATGTATACATAGCCAAATTTTTTTTCAGAGCCAACTATTAGAGGCAGACGGACCAAACCGCACACAGCGCAATAGCATACTCATCTGGAAGGTGTATGGGCTTTTCATGATGTGTAGGCCAATGGTTTAAACCCACACATGGTAAAAGTATCTCTTTTTTGAAGTATTAGCTGTGTCATTCCTTCTTGGCGGTGGTGGACACATGCCCCCCCAACAGTGCCGATTTGTGTTCATCTGATCACGTATGTCCCCGCCCCAAATAAACTGATTCAAACTTAAACTTAAGTGAAGTTTACTATAGATCCCAACTTACAGCCAGAAATGAAGACCTTCTTGTCAATAGGTAATGCAATTTTTTAATGGAAAATACATGTTGACCTTAAAGGGGCCATCGCTTGCATATCTATAATAATTAAACGTGCATAATTAAACAGGATGCTGGGCATTTATTTTAATATACATGCAGTTTAGAATACTGTAAGTGTAAGTGTCCAAACCTCCTTAAAACCTGCCATGTGCTGTAAGGCATTGTTAAATTACAACTGACAAGGATATACCTGAGGAATATGAAAAAGTTTGTATTTCTCACAATGTTGTGAATGTGTTGTGGGCTCTGTCAGGGTTTCAGAAGCATCACAGAAAAGTGGACGAATTACACAGTTCCTGAAATTTTGAGTTCTTTTTTTGCTTCAGTTACATTGGCTTAGTGGACATAGAAGTGAAGAATGTCTTGAGATGTACATAAGGGTTAAAGGCCCTTGATAAAGTGCCAGACAGTGATAATTCACTCCGATGTTCAGTATCGGTGCAATACTGACCAAAAACACTGGGTCGCCTCTTGGGAAAAAAAAATAAAAAATTCAAATCTGTTACCAGAAATGGTCAAGCCTCTCTTCACGTTGCCAAGCTAGCATTTCATATGTTTGTTGCATAATTGTTCCATTAGGAGATTACGGTGTTTATTTCACAGTTTGAGCATTTTTTAGATAGCCATATTACATATGGCTGATATTTGAGTTTGTGTTATAAGTATCCGAGATGAAAAGTGGGATTGAGTCATCCCTAATCATTGCTCTGCAGGGTAGAGGATTCTGAACACACACCCTTCCAGACATGGGTGCAGAGTCCAAACCCACTGGACTTGGTCTGATCCATTATCCATACCTTAAGAGGGACATTATAAGTTCAGTCTCCTGATGATTTATGAGGACAGTCAGTTCAGAAATGGGTTGACGTTTTTTCCTAGTGACACATGTAACCCTGGAACGGACATTAACCTGTACTCTCAAGGGCTCTAACTGCCATGGCTGTCACTGTTGTCGCATCCCTGAAAATGGGCATTTATTCTGTGTTGCTGGGGTAAAATTTCCTAACTCAACCAATAAAAGCAGCAAGAATTTTGCAGTCAGTGGAAAAACCTGTTTTCTATTTAACATCATGCTTGTCTTTCATGAAACATGACAATGTGGTTTCTCATTCCATGCAATGACCTGATGGAATATTACTTATCTTATAACATTTAGACATACCAGGCAGTCCATGTATGTTTAATTCCCGTGTTTATTGTATAATTAATGTGCTAGTATTTTTATAATGAAATACAAAAGTGAAAAAGCAAAACAGCTATTTTAAAAGTCTGTAGTTGTAATGAAAATTACGCAAGTACACACTAGTCGGTTAGGCTCTGACTCATACAACATGTGCTATTAATTGCTGTTAGTGTCCACTTGTAATATTAAGATAAAAATACTGAGGCTAAATGGATTTGCAACAACCTCCAACCTTTGAACTTGGCTGATATTAATTTGATTTGTGGCTGGCATCCTCTCAGCTTTTCAGTGCTTGAAAGTGTTGGGTCCACGGGTTGCCCTCAAGTTGAGTGTGTAATTACTTCTGGGTTCTTTCAGAGAATAATCATGGGTTGTCCATTAGGCAGTGCAGTTATTTTGAATTCTTGGAAACAGGAGTTGCTTTTTGATCATGTTTCCCTTGTAGTTTTTGTTCTTTCTATAAATGCCTGTCTTGAACTTGACTTCTCTTTGATTGGACGTATGAATGAAATGTTCCTCTTTACCACTTAAGGACCATGGACAACACCCTTCTCTGAGAATTAAGCCTGATGTGGGCGAGACTCACAAAGCCCTCTTAAGTTGTACTTGCTTGTCTTGTTTCTCATTTTTTATATACAATGCTTCCATTAATTTAGCATTTTTAATAAATGTAGGATTAATAGTCCAGTTCATTGGAATTTCTGGAAAAACAACTCAAAATGCTGATTTGTGAAAAATGGCGTACTTCATAAAAATCTCATTAATGAGAGGGTCAAATTTTAATACATTTTTGCTTCCCACTAAAACAGTTGTAATTATCACTAGATTATTGCCGAGTGATTTCAAAGTTTCTTTTTTCTTTTCCAAGAAATAGACAATCCAGTTTTAATAGGAACGTACCCACTGATTTATCATCCTTACATTCATTCTGCTGCAGGCTCTTTAACTGTTTAACAGTAAAGTAATGATGTGGCAGGTTACATAAAGACTACAGACAGCAAAGCCACACTTTTGTGTCTTATTGAAAGTCTTAGGATACCTACAGTTTTGATCTTCACAGCATGTAAGCCCACCATTGACAATAATGAGTGCTTTAATGTGCTGGTAGTCTGATTTTGACTAATTTATGATAGATGTTGGGAAGCATCATGTCACACTCTTTCTTCTCCTTGTAAAGAAAAACCCTTCTGGTGCTGAGAGGGAATTATGCTAACAAGACTGCAAAATGAATCTTCAGTCTAAAGTTGATGTCAGCTTGTTTCTCTCTTCCTACACTTCTTTGATTTGGAGAAATGTCATCATTAGTAATGTTTGTCCATCTTTTAACTGCTCATCCTAGTCAGGGAGTTGGGAGGCAAAAGAGCTAACACTTTTGTGCCTTTTGTGGTGTTAGGCCACGTTTCTGATGAAAGAGACCCAAAAGATGATTGCTTCTTTTTTTTTTTTATTCATTCTGGCCTGATCGAACCTCACTGACTGGCTTACGAAAACCAAAATCTCATAGCCTCTCCTCAGAAGGCAGCCCTACTTCAGGACTATTGATTTAATCAGATGATCTATGTGCGAGCTGACACTCCCTGCATGTGGATTTATGAGATGTTCCAGTTTAAGCATATCCCCGACTCAGTGAGAAGAAATAAAAACATCAAAGGGCATCTGGAAATGCAAGGACAGCTGTGCGGACCAGGTAGTGCTCTGTAGCGCTGTAGAAGGCAGTGTGGTGCACACATGTACAGTGGAATTATTGTCTTTCTATTTTGAAGATATGGCTGTCTTCTAAAATTATTTATCCCAAAAAAGTTGTCTAATGAGATCTACCACATATTTATCAGACTGGATGAATCCATCTCTGCTGTATTTGAAATCTCGGTCAAACCTTAATGAATTTGAAGGAGAGGATGCGTGTATGTGTGTATGTCCCATGCAATAGACTGGCATCCTGCCCAAGAGTGTACCCTTGCCTAGTGCTCGATGCTCGGCCCCCCCATGACTATAACGAGTGTTAAGAAGATGGATGGATGGATGGATAGATAGATGGATATCTATGTTTACATGCGTACAATTTTTTAAATATATGTATTTAACCATCATTCTTATCCAAAAACAGAGAAATTGATGAAGTTATTATATATGAATACACACCATTCTCATACTAGGTGGACAAGGCATGAACTCATCAAGGTGCTGGAAAAATTTCTTTGAGATTCTAGTCCAGGTTGACATGATTGCATCACCGTAATTGCTGCAGATCTGTTGGCTGAACATTCATGCTGTAAATCCCGTTAAACCACATCACAAAGGTGCTGTATTGGATCCATATCTGGTGACTGGGGAGGCCATTGAAGTTCACCAAACTCATTGTCATGTTCATTAAACCGGGCCAAGATTACTTGTGCTATCTCATGAAAGCACATTATTCCCCTCGAAGTATCTTTTCTAAGATGGGATGCATATGGTAAGCAACAGTACTCAGACAGGCTGTGACATTTAAACTGTGCTCAGTTATGGGACCCAATGTGTGCCAAGAAACCATTACTCATGTCATTGCACCACCTTCACCAACCTGAATATGGACATCAGATAGGCTGAGGCCAAGGATTCATGCAGTTTATGCCAAAATCAGACCATACCTTTGTAAGCAAACTGAAACCACCACATCCCTCCAGATGATAGCGACCCTGAGAGCCCTGTGGATGGCTGCCCTCAATGCCAGAACTGCAAGTGAGCATCAGAGACAGTTCAGTGTAAGTTGAGCTATGGCCAGATACTTGGCACAACAGAAATTGAGATTTGTTAGACCAAGCATTGTTTTTCCAATCTTCAGCTGTCCATTTTCTGTGAGCCTGTGTCATCTGTAGCCTCATGTTCCTCTTCTTAGCTGACTGGAGTGGAACCCCATGAGGTCTTCTGCTGCATTCACCTCAAAGTTTAATGTGTTGTGCATTTTGAGATACTCTTCTGCTTGCCACAGTTATAGAGAGTGGCTAATTGAGCTACTCTAGCCTTCCTATCAGCTCAACCCAGTCTGATTGTTCTCCGCTGACCTCTCGGTCTCATCTACAAGACGTTTCTCCCCACAGAACTACCACTCACTGGAGATTTCTTGTTTTTCACACCATTCTGTATAAACTCTAGTGACTGCTTTGTGCAAAAATCACAGGAGCTCGACAGTGTCTGAAATCCTCGAAACGAATCACCTCACCGAAGTATACTTACTGTAACACACTTGAAGTCTCATATCTCATCTGAGTCCTCTTGTCAGTTTATAAATTTGATGTTGACCATCACTGCTGTCAGTGTACATTTATCTGTCACACTGATGCTCAAGGAACAGTGTTCCGTCGGCTTCAAATGCGACACAATGGTGTCTGTGAGGGGAATGTGACACAAGTCCCTGATTCTCTGCCAGTGCATTTAGACTGAGTTTGTGACCTTTCACCCTCTTTGACGTTCTTTACTATGGTGCAGTAAAAATCACAAGGACAACAGCATCTGTTACCTCTATATTCTTGTCTAAGAATTAGGCAAGCAGATGGATTATAGCATTTTTACTTGGACATTATCTTGTTCCAATCCATTTCTATTCCTCTCTGTTCCTGGTAGTTACTGTGCAGTGCATTTTAGGATTTAGAGAGCATCCATCCATCCATACATCCATCCATCTTCTGACCACTTATCCTGGTCAGGGTCGGGGGGGCAGGGGGGAACTCTAGATCCTATCCCAGGGTACACCCTGGACAGGACAGCAGTCCATTGCAGGGCATTTTTTGGCTGATAATTTTGATTTCATAAACGTATTATGCATTAAGGAAGAGGTTACAGAGGGAAAAACTCCCAACTTGCCAGACGGCTTCAAGCAGAGACACTTTACTGATTCTGAGATATGTCAGACCCACCATCCAATTGGTGAGAAGCGATCTGTAATAACTCCTACAAAAAATTTCGCTATTTGTTTTGTGTATATGTGAACAAAAGCTTTACCTTCTGATGATGCTGCAAGCATATTTACTTTCTTCATTCACGACACAAATTACACCAGGCTGTATACCCACAGAGCTAAGACAGACATTGAGGAAGCTGTGTATTTTCAACAGTCTGAGTATCCATTGCAGCCATCAATGTGAGAATCTTAGGACATCCAGGCCACTGCCTGCTCCTTGTCTGTTTACCACCATCACTTTAACCACTGCCTGCTTGGCAGGGGTCCATCCTGCGGCAGGACCTCGGCTTACTTCACTTGGCACTTAAGTCTCTGTTTGCCCTTCGGGCCAAGGAGAGATGTGGTCACCTGTGAATCTGTAGGAGATGTCTGGTATTGCTGGAGTGAAGTTTTCAGGCCAGGATGGTCCATCGGAGACCTGTCTCTGTTTTAGAAAGCTCAGAAGTGGTTATCCATTGCTTATTTGAACAACTCAGCTAACTCAGGACCCCAAAGATGTTAGAGTTGATTGTGACATCCCGAACATTAGCAACAATAACATTGCCTGAGTCCTCCATGCAGTTTCAGCAGCCTTGTTTGAAATAGTTAATGCAGAGCCTGAATGATGAATCTGGCCATAGCTCAGCTCACATGGAACTGCCTGCGATGTTCATTTGCAGTCCTTAGGTTGACGGCAACCATCCGCAGGGCTCTTGGCATCACCATCCCTTGGAGGAATGTGGTGTCTTCGGTTAAAGTTTGATGACAAATGTACATGTTGTCCTTATCAGCACTGTTTGCTAGAAGAAGTGATGACCAGGGTTTCATCTTTGGTACAAAAAGTGAATTTCATCTTCAAGATGCCACCAATGATAAGGGCAAGCAAGATGTAAGAAGAACCTGAGCTTTCATCTGGAATTCGTAATTTTCCTCTCTTTATTATAGATCTTGTATTATTATACTTTACGCATTTTAATCAGGCAGTTCTGTTTACATGTATCCATCGACCCAGCTTCATGCTTTGAAAAGCCTTAAAGCAAGGAATGACACATCTCATACATAAGTACAGCAGCTAGAGTTAAACGGCCCTCATCTTCATGCTCTGTGCCTTGTACAAGTATTCTTCTGCTTCATTTGGTCCACATGGAATTGAAGGTGAAAGAGTACAGAAGCTAATGGAGCAACATATGGTTAAGTGTCCTGCAGTAACCCTCCATGGAATATCCTTAATTGTTTTATCAGTGACTCTGGAAGGCTATGAGAAGCAGATAACGAACTTTCATAATTTTGTGTCATTCATTTTGCTTCTGTTCATGAACGCTCAGACTTTACTTAGCAGAATAGCGGGTTTTCTGTTTAATCGAGGAGTATTAGACCACATTGTTAATAAGAGTTCAACTCTCTTAGGTTTCAACCTGCAGGGTTTTAATCTCAAGTCCAGCTCCTTCCCATTACGCTGCTTGCCACATAGAAACTTTTTGTGTAATATCCAATTTTGTTGATGCAAGTTTGTTTTTCTGTTGAGGGTAAGACCCAGTGCTTTTAGTTTGTGACACCAAACCTGTCGTGACTCCTCTGATCTCGAGTGACAGCTCCCATGACTCCCAGCCTGTGTTGTATTGAAACACTTCCCCGATGTTGGAAGAACGTCATCCACTAGCTTTTCCTCCCACCCAGCATTCCAACTGTCACAGCGCTCCTGTGTTATTACAGATGACAAGCAAAATGATTTATTGATTATGAATATGTGTGGTTACATGTGTCTTGATTGCAGTTAGATGCTCTTCTTAAATGCCTCTAGTATTAAAGTGTTACAATTCATAACTGCATCATCTAATTTAGGAAGCGGTAAACATAAAAAAAAGAAATGTTTAACGTGAATGATTCATGGTCTCTTTATCAGGATTTTTGCTTCACAGGATTCAGTCCTGCTTCACAGGGATCAGTCCTGCTTCACAGGATTCAATCCCGCAGTGCTTTTGACCTAAGGGAACAGATTTTTGCCTATCATGATGCCAAATTCTCAGCTGGCTGATTTCCCATCTCCCCGTGTAGATCAGTTGTCAGACTTCAACAAATAGGTCTAACATATGTGACAATGCATCCCTGAGCATTAAGGTCAGTTGATGGAAAACTAGAACCTTTTCTAGTCTTTCACAGAGCTCACTAAAGAAAAAGTGACATTGATTTAGGTGTTCTGAAATTCGATTGAAAGCATATAATTCAGTCATTTCTTACATGTACAAATGTACAGAAGCCAGTAAATGTCAGGTATTGTGTTCTTTTTTTTTTTCGTGCCATTCTCTCCCATATGGCATCTCAGGTTTAAGGTGTATAAATTTGTATCCTCTTGTCACTGTAATCGTTATTTCAGCTATATGTTTTTGAAATGCTGCCCAAATCTGTGGTTTGGAGAGGGCATCAACAGTCTCGATGGTTCTAAAGAGACTCTTGTGTCTTGTGAGAAAAGTTGGAAAAAGTTTTCAAGTTTTCAATTTAAAATTCTCTTTTAAGCTCCATCAGAGAGGTCACTATCAGCCAGAGGGCATTGTGTTGAAGCCAGGGAAGATGTACCACTGACACAGGTATGAAAAGCCTGTGATTTAAACTCCCCCATCCCTGTCTCAACAATGTGGTGTTTGAAATGTGAAACACGGGGTCAGCGGCTCCATTGACAATTGGCTGGTGCTTCAGATCATAGGAATCTTTCTGGACAGGAACTGTGTGCTCTTCATCTCACACAGTTTCTACTATTATGACACAGGCTGGACAGCTTTGAAGGCAGGATCAAGGGCTAGAAGTCAAGCTGCCGATTGTTATAGAGTGTAAGTTACATTGCAATTGCTAGTGGTGGGACAAATGTGGCCTTGGTGGGTGGGAGTATCCTGAACTAACCAATCAATGCTGACTCTAAATGAGGCTTCAAAGTTCATGGTGGGTGGGAGTATCCTGAATTAACCAATCAATTCTGGTGCTAAATGAGGCTTCAAAACCTTTGGTGGGTGGGAGTCTCCCACCAATGAGTGCTGGCTGAAGCCTCACTTGTTCCAACACTAGCAATCACCACACGGGTGAATATGTTTATAAAAACATATCTTCTGTTTGTGTCTTCTCTACAGTAGAGTAAAAGGGAGCAGACGTTTGTCATTGAAGATAAAATATGCTTCAAAAAACCACATGGTTATTTATGCTACATTCATAAAAACCTATATATAAATAGAAAATAAGGAATCCTGCTGTGATGGGGTTGGGCCCCCTTTGATGTGATACCAACTTGCCAGCTTCTACCGGTTTCAGATGTTCATGGATTCCCCAGGGTGGATTTGGGTTACAAACAGAGAAGCTACAAGCTTTTGGACATTTTTTGGACAAAATAAAACTGACAATGTTTTTTGCTATTTTTATACAGTAAGGAAGTCAAAAAAGCCTAGCAATAAATAAGCCTTTTAAAAGAAAAAAAAAGAGTTTTAGACATTTTATTATTTCCTTTCATTTTCCCATGAAAACTATGGCAAAGGTTGTTTCTTCTTCAGATGTTAATGGCCTTTATCCATCCCATACACTGTGAGTTTCTGACAGCCCTCGTTATATCCTTTTAGTCTCCAAGTGTATATCTAATACAGGGTCACTTAGAGTCTGCAGCCTGTTCCAGGCACCATAGAGTGCAAGGCAGGGAACCCCAGGCCATTGCAGGGTACTGTACACACATGCACATATCTGCAAATGCATCTATACTCTCTGAGAAATTTAGAAATGTCCATTGCAGTAACTGCAGGATCTTTGCATTGAGAAAACAAATCAGAGAACCTGAACTTGGAAACCTGCAAACTCCACACACATGCAACAGGGGTGGGATTTCAGCACACGACTCTGGAGATGTCATCATTTGGGAGAGCGCTGCTTTACATGCTGCATCAAATTACTTGCATAATGAGGTCAACATTCATGGTAAGATACAGGATATTGGGATTGAAAAAGCTCTGTTTAGAGCATTACACACCAGAATTGAGTTCAGGCAATGATTATTTCAGTCTACAGAAGCAACTAACTGCCTCAGTTTTTAGAAATCGACAGATCTCCATAGTCCTTGAGAAACTGGGGTGACCTCATTCCTGATGATGTAGTTTTTGGTGATGTAATTCTTACAGTTCTGATTTTGTTTTGGTCTTGGTGTTTCCAGTTACATTGATTACTTAGAAATGCATTGTCCCATTTATATTGTGACTGTGTGTGTTAAAGAGTATTAATGAGTATGTTAATGCAAAGCACTTGCTGCTTCCTATCACACTCCACAGGAGACATCCTTCAGTCAGGATGTCTCTGGTATTCATAAATAGTGTGATTCTCCTGAAAGCCTAGGCTGACACGTAAGATGGTAGTTTCTTGCAACTGTACCACTCAACTTATTTTAACTCTTTATCAGTGAGCTTAATCTCGCTCAGATCCGGTAGGATTTTGGAGGAATTTGAATGTGTGATTTTTGCCAGGCAGGATGGAGGACGATTTCCTTTATTCTTCTTATTCTGTTAGTTATTCATTCACGTGAGCTTTTACGGTTTACTGTGCCGAAAATTGCTTGTCTTCTTACTGCACTCATATATGACATGATCGGGGTCTAACACTGTGAAACTCTCCACTTTACAGACGTTCTGGAACTTTTAGCAAAAATGCAGAAAGAAACAGGTTGGAAGAGAGCAGGCATTTCTGTGTCCATGAAACAGTCATGACATATTTAGCACGTTGCCTTTTGTCATCCCATAAAAGAGTAAATGTACATAATGCTACGAAGCCCGTTACCTGGACACAGGGTCAGAAGTCATGAGAGATGGGAAAAAGGACCAGCTTGAACTTCCTTCTTTCACTGTTGTCATATTATTATCACATAGTTTTCCTCAAAATATTATCATCATCAGAAACATGAGCATTTCACAGTCTTCCTGTTTTTGCCCTTCATAGTTCTTCAAGACCATAGCTGACTTTTCGTTGTCCTACCTCCTGTTCCTGTTTTCCCCTTCTTTCATCAACTAAGCACACAGAGTCTCGTCTGTCATTAATTGCACACATTTGCTGTGAAAATAGCAGGATCTAATGCCACGTCCCCTGCCTACAATGGGGTGGGCGACATTGCAAGGGATGGGAATCTTGGACCCGGTCTCGATGTGAAGCGCAGGCAGTGATTGGATGCTTCCCGATCCAGAGACAACAGAGGCAGATGACGGGCATCTTGGTTTTGATTACTATTGATCAAGCGTTAGTGAGGTTCACATAACTCACATCAGGCCCCCAGCCCTTAACTCCACCCCCATGCTGGTCGATGACTGCTATTAACTGGTCCAGATCTGCAATATGTATGCACCTCAGGTCTATGGTGCTGTCTGGGAAAAAAGGCTATTCTGCTACAGATCCATTTTTTTTTCCCCCAAAATAATTAACGGTGTTTTCCCTCGGCCTCAGAGATGCGAGTCTCCAATAAACCCTGGACGGACAGGAGGGGGAGATAAGAGAGGTATGGTATGCGATGAATATAAATTACGCCGCAGTGAAAAATCAGTGCAATTAACATTTTGGTAATGCCGCGGTGAATCGCACTTCCTCGTGCTGCGACAGAAGACATGCTGCTAGCATACTAGTGCAGAGGAGAAAGCCTTAACAGTAAGGAAAAGGCATGAATGGGTCAAAGCTTTCGTGGAAGACGTGTTATTATTATGATTATTATTGTTATTTTCCTGCCCATAGCAGTGTTTCTTTTGAGAATAGGGTTCAATTGTCAGTTCAATTAGACTGAGTTCATTCTTCTGATTGTTACGTAAATCTTTCAGTGAATCTGGTGGTGAGGTCAACCAACAAGGGAAAGGTTCTTTGGATTTTGGCCTCTGATCCCACTTGTTTGTAAAAAATTCGAGCCATTTTTGAAAGCCCAGGAGACCTTCTAGGGTGAAGTTTGAGCCGGATGCACAGGCCGAAATGCGCCCCTCAGCAGTTTCCCAAACTGCAACAGAAATGCAGTTTCATGCATCGGCCTGAATTTTAATGGCCGCTTCATGGTACATGCAAATCTGATTGACAGAGAGAGCGGTCCAACCCTTTCCCGATGACACAAGGTTTCCTTCATTACTGAGATGTCAGTACACAATGGACAATTCATATGTAATGCATATTTAACACAAGTTTAACTTATGGTACATCAATGTGCTTTTCATCACATTACTCAGAATTATGAAGAAATGCTATAATGTTGAGGGGCTGAAGGTGTACTTTAATTGCAATGATGACACTGCAAATCGTGAAGAATTTTGATCAGTTTATTATGCAGTGTCCTTGACCAATACCTGCCACTACCTTAATAAGATTAAAACCACTAAAAATACCACTATGTTTTATACTTAAAGGTATCACGGGTGACTACAAAAGTTTAAAGGATCTGCAAAGGGTATGAGACAACTGCTGTACCATTGGGACACTTGAGTCAGCTGAAATAAACCACACCTCGAGTCACACCACCCATGAGGGACCTGGTGAGAGGAGATGTTTTGAGAGTCTGTTAGGAGACCTGCAAGGTAATGGCGCTTGAGTCTTCCAACACCACATGTTCTGTGTCTGCTGCTAGTTGGAACACCCTAATGACTTCTGACGAGTGGCAACAGTTCCTTGAAATTGCAGCCGCATCTAGCCATTCTACCTTTAGATTAAGACCAAACACGGCTTTCTTTTTACTATGGATTGCTCTGTAACTTGCGTGGTTCGTGTAATTACAGCTATTGTCAGTAATGCTGCGTGCAATTCCAGCAAACCATGGCTTTAAATATATACTTTTCTAAATTGTGTTGTTTCCTTTCCATTAATTTAATTGCAAAACTACAGTCTCTGACGAGGGCACACCCCCGTTCTGCAGAAGTCAGGCTACTGAATGCCAGGCGATGATGTCGGTGCATACATTGCCTCCCGCTCCTTTATGTTTGCTCATTGAAGTTAGGAAGTAACATCAGGCGGTCGGCTTCTCCATAGCCTTAGTCACTGGGGTCCTTT
This sequence comes from Gymnarchus niloticus, assembly GCA_009936485.2. Taxonomy (NCBI): domain Eukaryota; kingdom Metazoa; phylum Chordata; class Actinopteri; order Osteoglossiformes; family Gymnarchidae; genus Gymnarchus; species Gymnarchus niloticus. The sequence goes on along the minus strand of JAACJT020023356.1, from coordinate 9,812 downwards.
GCAGTGTTGTTTAGGCACCACTCTTTTAGTCTCTTTTTGTTTTAGGTAGAAGCAGCAAAAAATGATATTCTGAAATGATTAAAGTCATTTAAATGGCATGTTCTCTACTTGGTTTTAGCATGCACATTACAGGACAGCCCTGGGGTCTTTCGGATGGTGACCTTGATTGTTCTCAACCTGGTTTCAAGCTAAAAAGCAGCTGTATGCACAGTGATCGAACTATCGCAGAGAAAAACTTCTAACGCAGAATTTTGTCATCTGAAAGTCTGGTTCACCTAGGCTTTTACCACATCTCGAACTACAATTTAATTATTGGCAAGTAATGGCAATATGCCCCAAACACTCTCAGCAAACCCCCTCCCCTCCCCCCAAAAATATCGAGCAACTGTTTTCATATTAAATGCAAGCTGCCCGACACTTTCACAGATGAATGGTAATTTTCTTGTGCACATGGCAATGTTTGTAGATTCCCATAAATCTTCTTGTGAGTAATGCATTGTAGATAAAGATTTTACCATTATTTAATGAACGCTCTGCATTTTTAATGAGTCAAATATATTTTCGAATGTCTGAATGCATTTTATTCCTGTGAGATTGTAAACTACGAGGACGCTGTTGATTATTGTTATGAAGGAAACAAAAAACGTCAATGTGCTTCATTCGGGGAATTGTGACAGGTGGTCAAGGCCATGGGGCAGCATAGCACCAGCTTTCGACTTCAATGGCGGTATGCTTGACCGGTTCGTCCTTCCAGGCCGGAGGATCAGCGGGGGTGCCGTTCGCCCATCTTTTGTGCACAACCCTCAAAAGGTGGCTGTTAGCAGCCATAGGGGAATAAACCATGTGCGCCAAGAAAAAAATGCTTGCAGTTAGTGGTTGTAGAGCTGCGGAACAGAAGCGGGTACCTTCCAGCACAGTCAACGCTGACGCTCCATTCATGTGAACGCGCCGGTCACCCTGTGACCTTGTTCCTTATTCCTGAGGTAAAACTGGACAACCAGCTAGCGTGGACACATTGTGTCCATGGCTATTAGCTACTTGGGCCATTCTAAATTTTCAGTAGAGCTGAAAAGAAGGTTTTCCTACTGCATCTACACTCCTCAGGCAAAGCTGATTCCAGATTCCTGAAAGCTGAGAAAGAGAAGTGCAATTCATGTGTGTGTGAGAGTTTTCACGTACAAGGTCTACACCAGAGGCTCAGTTCAGTTGAGCCGACAACCAGACGTGCCATTGAGTCTTGACCAACATTATTTTGACCGTACTCACGTTACGTGCCACAATGATACACCAGCGCGGTACTGCGCCAAAATATCCATTCTGCAGGTTCCATTCGATGTGTCATCTTAGTCGGCAAAGCTGTGTGCCCGAACCAGTGTGGCTGCCTCACGTACTTTATGTCTTGCTGGCAGCTTTAATGTCATTTGGCTTGTGGCTGTCAACTGCTCTACTACGCCGTGCTCCTCCTTTCTGACAGTGCCAAGTGAGGCGGACGGATCTTCTCATTCACTTGGATTGACCCTATGGTCAACCATAGGCAGAATGGGAGGAGGGGCATATTCACCCTGGTCAACTGCCAGGTAGCATGCGTCCATCCGCTGAAGTCACCACAGTGTTGTGACAGCCTTCTCCCTTAGATCCCACCAGATGACTGAATGAGGTGGTTTAAACAAGAAAAGCACATGCATCCCAAGCATTTTTCTTCTTTATTTAACTCTGTACCTGTTTTATTCCTTCTTGGGTTGGTCCATTTTAATAGTCTACTTTCAGAAACGCACTCTTGCATGGTTTTGCTAAGGTTAGGTGCTTATTTTTGATACTGTCATCTAAAGTTAGGTGTCCCCAAACTATTTCTTTGCAAGGACCCCTTTTATTGACATCATATTGCTTCTGCAGAACCCAACATACCAAATGTGCATATACACACCACAATTACACATCTAGAAAGGGGATGGGGGGGTGTCTCCATACGCAAAAAGCATGATCAATGGCCACTCTAGTTACCGTGACCGCTGTAATCGCAATACATGTAAAATTTATAGTCAAAGAGTTATATTAAACAGAATTCATTAAAAAATATAGAAAATCTTCTGTACCCATTGGGATATCGATGCAGACCCCTGGGAATTTGTGAACCCCAGTTTGGGGACTAAGTCCCTCCATATGCCTTATATCTTCCAGCCATCCTAATCAGGCTAACAGGAGGTAGGTTTTTTGAGACTGAAGTTTCATGCACATATGTGTACACGTTTGAATGGTTGTTTGTATATATATATATATATATATATATATATATGATTCAGTCTATTCATACAAGGGTCCAAGTGTCCTTCTGGCATATTTTGATCCTAGAAAAGCAATGTAGCTTCATGTCCCGTGAGGTCATGACAGGCATTACTTGGTGGTGACCATGGGCAGGGGGTCTCTGGAGAGAGAAGGACATGAAGGAGCAGGGCAGTGCATGGGGCCTTTGCAGAACCATCCACTGTCCAGCAGTGTCACGCTCTGCTTAATAGGGAAAATAGCGTGAGTATGTAACATTATACTTACTCTTACCTTACAGTAGTGTTGGGACAGACGAGGCTTCAAAGCCCATGATGAGTGGGACTGTCCTGAACTAACCAATCAATGCTGGCATTAAATGAGACTTCAAAGCCGGTGGAGGGTGGGAGTATCCTGAACTAACCAATCAATGCTATATACTTCCCCAACCATGGGTTTTAAAGCCTCATTTTCCCATCACTACCTTGTAGTATTACCTTTGAGTAAAAATATACTTATGTTCAGGCCTCTTTTTCATTTGTGCTCACAGCTGTGTACAGGACTGCCTGGGATATGTGCTGTTAATGGCTTACTCCTTATTAGGACAAAAATATTGTTAGATTTTATATGCTATATTATAAGTAGTATTATTGTATAGCACACCCATGATTGCAAGCTTATAAAGTATGAATTTTGTAGTATGCAGTTATATTTATACAAAATCAATTCAGATTTTTCTTAATTCACAGTAATTGCATCAAAAGCGCCATAAAAGAAACCACAAATAATATCTACAAAACAATTTTTTTGCTAAAAAAACATTATTTTAAAATCTTTGTTTTACGATTGAAGAACAGAAATACTTCTGTTTGAAACTTTGGTTCCCTTTTCTGATAAATTTCCACAATCTCCACTTTGAAATGTCTCCCCCTCCCCCAAGAAAAAAATAAAATAAAACATCGGGTGGCAGCTCAGGAGGGTTAATATGATGACACACTTCCAAGGTGTGTGCTGTCAGCCTCCTGCTTCTGTTCTCTCTACAGCTTCATCAAGCAGCACCAAATCCTTGGTACCATACACCAAATTCCACTCTCAGTTCTGTCTGCGCCCATCCAACAGCAGACATCACTGTTGATCGATAAAGAAGGTATGGAACCTAACCATCTAACCAATGTAAAGGATCTAATGTCAGTTTTCTGAGGCTCAGATGGCTAATTTGGCAGAATGGGAATCATGCTTGGGCCTCCATATTACATTGGTGTGTCCTGATTTTTCTAACATTCTCACCATTTTCCAAATCACTTAATTATGTTCAAGATCACAGCGGGGCCTGGAACCTATCCTAGGCAGCCTGGAGCATACCCTAGACAGGATGCCAACCCAGCACAAGGCATAGTCACACATGCACTATTGAGAATTTAGCCATGCCAATGGAAACCAGAGTACCCAGAGGAAACCAACAAAGGCACTGGGAAAACATATAAAGTCCATAAGTCCTGGAGGCAGGATTCAATCCCCCAAACTCTGGACGTGTGCAATAACAGTGCTAACCTCTGAGCCAAATCTCACCATTTTCTGCAAGATATTTTTACCTGCATTTGTTCTCAGACATGCCAAGTAACATTTAATATCAACACGAATGAATAGCCTTTTTGATAGCGCCTTCTTATAGTGCACGTAATGTACTTTAATGGTTAATTTAATGGGCCGTTTACTTAAGTATATAAACCCATCTATCTGTTTTCAAAGCACTAGTCCCAAGCAGGATCACAAGTGCTTAAGTATTTATGTGCTTTATATACCTAGCCTAAGGTTACCGCTGTAAGGGCTCACAGTTCTTCTGTACAAGAACCCCTTTTGACTTCCAGATAAGGATTCGTCTTTATAGTGTCTTTATCATTTCTAGTGGCACCGGGATTTTTTTTTTTCTTCTAATAGAAGCACTTTTACTGCCTTGCTAACAGAAACGAATTCTTAACATTTTTCACATTTGCACAACTATAGAGATTTGAACCTGTAACCATCTTGCTACATTTTTGTTTATCAGTACAGATACTAAAATATGAACATAGACAACTTTTTTATTACAGGCAGGATGCATTTCTTTTGGTAACCCTAGGTTGAATTAGGTATTATTATGATAGCTAATATCATCACCAAAAGTTTGCTTATATCAAAATGGATGAGTAATTGTTGTGGTATCACCCCCCCCCCCCACTGAAGAATCAACAGATTATAATTCAGCAGTGGAAACAGATATAGGTATGAGATGGTAGTGCTGTAAAGTACTTCAATTGGCCTCAATCAGCGTTTGATTAGATGAGACTGAAGTCGCGCGAGATCATTTTGGAATTTGATCGGGCGTTTCTTATGAATTATTAGAATTTGGAGATAGGATGCTGAGGTGTCTAGCATCTCAATGCCTCCAGTGGTCTGGAGAAACATTCAGCTTTAGATCCCAGTGACCCTTTAAGTATTGCTCCCTAGCAGCAGGTGTTCTCCTCTCAGCCCTGATTGGATCCTCTCAGACGGCCGAAAACTAAAAGCAAATTCAAAAGCTGTACATCGCAATTCAAAAACATGAAATTTATGTCTCTCCTATTTCTCTTGCTCATCACATTGTTTTAGATGTCAGTTTTGAAACCTGCAAACTAAAGGCAGTAGTGCATTAACAGACTGTAATTGAAGAAGTTGATCCCGAGGTCTCCAGCCACTTGTCTTAATTTAAGTGTCTAATTTGCTAGATTCCAAGCAGTAGTGATTTAAGTAATTGTATGAAAGTAGACAGCGTAACTGAACAATTAAACATGATGAAATGTAACATTACAGTGATGTGAGTATAAAGATACTGAATGACAGATATTTGTACACACAACTCTCAACATATGGATACCTCGTCCTCATTAATTTGTTATCGATATACAGTACTGTGTGAAAGTCTTGAGCCACTCCTCATTTCTCCATATTTTGCTTTCAAAGAGCCAGACTTGTATTTTTTTTAATGAGGAATTTTTATCTGAGGAATAGTTCTCCAGGCTTCCCGAAGGACTTTCAAAGTTTTTGACTTTCATTTTCAGTCCAGTCTCTGTACCTGACCAGTTTCAGAGGATTGTTCTTTGTTTGTTAAGCGATACAGTGACCTGCGTATGAATCATTCAAGTGTAACAAAGCCATCTAACTTAAGGCATGAACCAGTGAAGAAACAGGTGCAGATGATTACAGATGCTCAGATGATGTTGCAATAAATCACTGTACCTATTGTCCCATTTTCCTAGCAAAATATAAAGAAATGAGGGGTGGCTCAAGACTTCTGCACAGTACTGTACAGATGTATTACGTTGGTGTAGATTATGACTTTGTCCGTGTCAATTTCAAAAGATCTCCTCAAGTCACCCCAAAATCTGCAGTTACCTTCCAACACACTCATGTATTTGTAGAACTCAACAACCAGCACACTGTTTAGCTAATCAGACTCTCATGAAGTTAAGTAACTAATTAAGTGAGCTGCTGGTGAAATTTAACAAACACATAGAATGGCTGGGCTGTTCTCAAAGAGAGCTTTGGGAATGCTGTGTTGTTATAGCAGTCCAATGGAATATCAGTAACAGTACATAAACAAGAATAAAGTCTTTGTAGTTTATATTTGATGTGTATTTGCATGTATTCTAATGCCTTTCTTCTGAGAACATATGCAGGAACAATTGTTTCCCAGATAAATGGTCTTAAAGATGTATTTTGCTTGTGTAAGAACAGTGCACAGTGGTGTATCAAGGTGTCTTAATTAAATGCAGAACACTACCACTATACCAACAGCAGGTTCCCTATATGTTTAGCTGAAGCAAACAAAGATTGTGGAAAAATGTCTCCAGATACTTCTGGCTGACTTAAAGTTATCTGTCAGAAAGAGACTGCACAGTCATGATGTACATGGTAGAGCAGGAAGGAAGAAATCTCAGCTCTCAAAAAAATTTATTAGATGTTATATGGGTCTAGACCAAGACATTTGGAAGAATGTTATTTGGACACACCTGTCAAAAACCTTGTCATTTGACTGCAATTCTAGGTGATAACACTAGGGACAGACCAAATGCCATGGAATAGAAGAACCTCAGGCCAATTGAAGGTCATGCATGGAGGAGCATTTGGGTTTGGGCTTTCTTTGCCGTGTTGAGGCCTGAGCAACATGCTATCTTTGAGTCATCTGTGGATTCGTCATTCTACCAGAAAAAAAACTGAAGCAGACAGCCAGGCCGTCGTTCACAAAGCTGGTGTTGAGCCACAGTTGAGTCTTGCCAACAGGACAATAGTCCAAAAGAAACACAGACAGTCTGGAATGGCTCAAACAAAGCCCAGATCTAGATGCAATGGAAATGTTGAATGGGAACTGAATAACATTGTGCCTGCCATCAGACTCCACACAGCAGAAAGAGTCTTAAGTCAATGAATGGAAGAACAATTGTCCAACTGACTTACAAGTGGACTTTTCCTGCCAGTTATTTTTGCAACTTATTTAGGATTCTCTTGATAAAAGGGGTTACTGGTTTTGTATAAACATAATCTAGAGGGTAGGAGACTACTACTTCAATGAACAATAACTAAGAATTGCTCTACACCTCCTTCATCAACAAATTTCTCCATCTAACCTGTCAAAGATTAACATTGTCTAATGTCTTAATATTCCTTTGGTCTTCTGCAGATACAGTAATATTAGTTACCGTTAGAATAATGGCTGTCAAATTGCTGCTGTGGGAGCACCAAAACTTCAAGATGCGTCAAAAATCTGTCACAAATCAGTTGACATAAATTAACATAGAGATAACTTAGAAAAGATCCATCCATCTATACATCTGCCGTCAACATATCCTGAGCGTAGTCATGCAAATGTGAAATGTGACTTAAGCTGTCTTAAGAAGTTGAAAAGATGAGGATCGACAAAGATATTGATTGAACTGGTTGAATAAAAGATTTTTTTTTTCTTAAATCATGTTGAGGTTTCAAAATGTGTTATTGCACTGTGAATCATTATTCATATGATGATCTAATTAAATGTGTTTTTTTGGGTTTGTACATTATGTTGTTAAAAATAGATAAAAATTAGACTGAAGTATGCGCAAGGTTTTCATGACACTTCTTTTTATAATTATGAATAATAGCAGTCATCAGGGGGTGTTAAAAGGATAGACAGTTATATGAGCATCAACTCAGTCCTGATCTGTAGGCATAGCTGACAGCTTACATAACCAGGGAACATTAACTTAAACTAATGAAAAACTTCAAAACATGTACTCATATACCATTAGCAGCTCGGCCATATATAACACATTAATTATTCTGCACTGCTGCAGTAATTGCCTACTCAATGATACTTGCTAAACCATCTTCTGTAATTATATTCTGTAATTACAATTAATCTAATTTTTCACCTTTGTCAGCATCTCTGACTGTACAAGCTTGATACTGAAGAAGACAACATTTCAAAAATGCTGAATTTATGTATTTGGGAGTCATTGATTATTCGGTCATTTAGTAAGAAAAGTGAATTCTAGTCCATGAGAAAGCATTTATTTTAAGGGTCATGCTGGCAGCACTCCAGGCTGGTTAGACCAGATGTTTTTTTCCAGAACCACGGCCCGGCTCATTCCAGGGCTTCCCCTGATGCTTCCTAGTCATCTCTCTGAGATGTCCTGGGTCTCCCTCAGGACATTCACCCTATGGACCTTCCCTAAAAATCTCCTTAGGGATTCAGTCAGGTGCTATCTTTATGAGACGCATAAACCAGCTCAACTAGCTCCTCTCCATCCAAAGAAACAATGACTATTTTGAGGTCATTCCAGATCTTCAAATTCCTCACCCTATTATGGACAGTGAGCCTGGCAGCCCTGTGGAAAAACCTAATTTTGTCCTCTTATATTTGTGGCCTTGTTCTTGCAGTTATTACCCACTTCTCGGGGACAATAGGTGTTCATACTGTAGGTACTGTACATGGAACGACCATGAAACCATAAGCTTCATCTAACCACTCCTGCTTTGTCACTACAGCCATAGTGCCATGCCTACACACATACTCAGACATACAAAAATACAACACACTGGAGAAAAATACAGGATATATTAAAAAATTCAAATTGGCTATGGGGGAATGGGTAGTCAGTGGGGAGCACGGTGGCCTGTGAGTAATATCTCTCTCACTTTTACACAGCTTTTGAGAAATGCATCTTCTAAATCAATGTCATGTAAATAAATGCAACCTTGAACTTCCAGATTGGTGGAGTCAATTGCTGGCCCTAGATCTCTCTGCAGGAGACCAAATTTGCATGAATTTGTTGGCATTTCCTAAAACATGTTGTTAGGTGAATTAGCATCTATATATTATTTGTATTGTGTGATTGTATGTGTGTGTATCATGTTTACATGTTTATTTTACATTGTGGGGGCAAAATATACCCAGGAGGTAATAAAAACCTGATATTTTTACCTTGTGGGGACATTGTTCTATAAAACTCAATTTTATAAAAATCTGGATGCTAAAAGTCTTGTATTTGTAGTTGTAGTTTTTGTGTTAGGGTTGACATAGTTAGGAAGAGGCCATAGAAGGAAGGCCATAGAAATTAATGAAAGGTCCCCCCAAGGTTAGAAATACAAAGAAGTGTGTGTGTGTGTGTGTGTGTGTGTGTGTGTGTGTGTGTGTGTGTGTGTACATGCACCTTGTGAAGAACTGGAATTCTGTCCAGGGTGTTCCATGTGCTTCATAAAAAGGTATTTTAGGCTCACTGTGACTCTGTAAGAGATAAGTGGCTGTGGATGGATGTGTTAACAGGTAGCACACTTCAAGAAAGGTGTAAATAGACATGGTGCGTTGGTCAATGTATTTCTGCTTCACGAGGCTTCCAGGAATATCGTTCTCCAAGTATATTTGAGAACCTCATTACAAATTAGCCCACTCAGAAAAATTCAAAGGGAAAGAGGTAAAAGCCAAACTTCCATTTGCTAGCTTTAGCTTTCTCTCAAAAGTTACGCACAGCAGAAATACATTCAAGAAACAAGACCCTCTAAAGAGGAAAACCAAAAAAATAAATGAACCAGTATCAGATGGGTCAGAAGGAAAGCTGAAGTGAATGGTTTCTTCAGTTCCACGAAAGTTATCTGTGCTGCCTCAGTCCACTGGGTGTGGGTGGAGAAACCCGTTTTAAATGCAGACGGAGGTACGGTGCCATTTCTAAAGTCACATACTGTACGTACTGTCAATAGAAATTAGGTGTGTTTGTCCCCTTCTTGGGAAATTATATATCCCAAGAAAGACACCTGAGAATTTAAGCTCGATGTAGAGATCCTTCACTTAGAGCTTCTGGAGGATCTTTAAGATAAGCTGCAGAGTGTTGGAGAACATCGGGAAATCATCCAAATCATAAAAAATCGACTGAACTCACTAAGAGTTGTTGTTGTTGTTGAGTCACGAAGTCGTATCGGATTCTTCGTGACTCCATGGACCACAGCATGCCAGGCCACCCTGTCCTCCACCGCCTCTCGAAGCCTGCCCAAACTCATGTTCATTG
>JAACJT020023355.1:0-23365 GCA_009936485.2 Gymnarchus niloticus | reverse complement strand
AATAACTGTTAGCCCAGCAAAATGTCGCGCGGAATAGAAACAAAATACACAAAACAACATTCCGAACGGGAGAGCACTGAGCCGCTGCAACTGTGTGCGCCGCCATCTTGAACCGGAAGAGACCAACAGGTCTCTTTGTCAGCTGTCTGGTAGAAAATACCCCATGCCAAGCCCTGGTGGACATGGGGTCCACCATAACACTTGTGCACCCTGGGATCCTCCCAGATACAGAGCAGGCAGTCCCACCTGGCTGGGAAGAGACAGAGGTCCATCTGACATCAGTGACCGGTGTCAGTACCTGGATGAAGGGGAAAAGGCGGCTGCACATCACACTGGCGGGGAGAACGGTGGAGCAGGAGGTCTGGCTTGCGCACATCAGTGACCCCGGCATCATTGGACTGGATCTGCTGTCCCGTTGGGGGGCTGTCATCAATGTGCTGGGGGCAACTCTTCACCTTGGTGCAGAAGTGGTAACTTTCCGACGGGGCAGTGAAGCCAAAACATTGGTGTGGTGGAAGAAGAGTCAGCGGGGATCACTGGTGCGCCAGGGGAGAGGAGCCACCTCTAGCACCCAGAAGAAAGCCGGCCCACCCGCCAAGGGAGTCCACAGACATCATATCGGCAGCACAGTAGCAGGACCATCCCCCGAAACCATGCACAAGCTATGGGAATGGAGCACCCAGGGTCCGACAGTGGTGCAAAGGAGAGAGCTGAAGGTCCTCCTGGACCAACACCAGGACCTCTTTGCCGCCGATGAGTGCTGCCCCACCTCCCTTGTGCAACATCACATCAACACAGACGATGCACTGCCCATCTGTCTGTGACCACACAGGCTGGCCCTGGCAAAGAGGGAAGTGGCAGAGCAGTGGATCCATGAGTTGGCACCAGCGGGAGTCATTGAGCCTTCTGACAGTCCGTAGGTGGCACCGGCAGTCCTTGTGAAGAAGAAGGATGACTCCTGGCGTTTCTGCATGGACTACCGGCGTCTGAATGCAGTGACCCAGAAGGACTCACACCTGCTGCCTCGGATTGATGATGTCCTGGACTGTATCACGGGGTCGATGTGTGGTTCAGCTACCTAGGCCTCTGGAGTGGCTACTGGCAGGTTGAACTGGCCCCGGAGGCCCGCCCCAAAACCGCTTTTACTATTGGTCAGGGGTTTTGGCAGTTCCGGGTTCTTCCTTTTGGACTTTGTAATGCGCCAGCCACCTTTGAAAGGTTAATGGTGTGCGTCCTGGCCCACGTCCCCCATAACCAGTATGTCGTCTACCTTGACAACCTGCTTGTCCATGCTGCTGATTTCGCTGGGGCACTGTGGAACCTCTTGGCGGTGTTTGCAGCAATCCATCAGGCAGGGCTGCAGCTGAACCCCAGGAAGTGCTCCCTCTTCCGGCGCAAGGCAGAGTTCCTGGGCCACGTTGTCAGTGGAGAAGGTGTGGTTGCAGACCCCAGAAAGACTGCAGCAGTGAGGGGTTGGCCATGCCCTCAATCTGTGTCGGAGCTGCGCAGCTTCCAGGGACTTGCCTCGTATTACAGGTAGTTCATTAAGGACTTCGCCAGCATCGCCAGGCCGCTCCACCAGCTCACAGAGAAGAGGAAGAGATTTGTGTGGATGGACACCTGCACTGCAGCTTTTGACCGGCTCAGCACTGCACTTGTTGATGCCCCAGTGCTGGCATGCCCGGATCCAGAGCTCCCACTCATTGTGGACACCAACACCAGCAATGAGGGGCTGGGTGCAGTGGTATCCCAAGCGGGGCCATAAGGGGAGCAAGTGGTTGTGTTTTACAGCTGAACACTAAGCTGGCCAGAGCGCAACTACTGTGTAACATGCCGAGAGCTGTTGGCTGTAGTACAGGCGTTTAAACATTTCCACCCATATCTTTGTGGATGGAGGTTCTGGTTGCGGACAGATCATGCTTCCCTCACCTGGCTACTGGGGTTCCACAATCCAGCTGGCCCACTGGTTGGAGGTGCTGGCAGAGGACGACTATGAGGTATAACACCATCCTGGGAGGCTGCATAGCAATGCCAACTCTCTCTCCCCACGGCCCTGTGCAGCGGTCAACTGTCACCACTGCTGCAGAGTGGAGGAGCGTGAGCAGCACTCTGCGGTGGTTGCTGCAGCCCAGGCGACGGCCGACAGCGGGAATGTCCCAGACTTCGACTGCCAGCAGCTCATCGCGGAACAGCAGAATGATCCGGTGCTGACCAGGGTGCAAGAGTGGCTGCGTGTGGGGAGACGGCCAGAGTGGGGGAAGGTCTCTGTCAGGAACCAAGCGACGAAGGCACTCCACTCACAGTGGGACACCCTGGAGGAGCATGACGAGCTGCTGTATCGGCGCTGGTGATCACCAGATGGCAAGAGGGACCTGCTGCAGCTGCTTGGGCCAAGGAGCCTGCAGCCCACAGTGCTGAGGTTAGTGCACGGCAGGACACTTTGGGGTGGCAAAGACTCTGGGGAAGCTGCGGGGGCGGTTCTACTGGCCTGGGTGTAGGCAGGACACAGAACTGTATGTGCACTGCTGTGATGCCTGCATTGCCCAGAAGGGCCCAAGTCAGCAGTCATGGGCTCCCCTACAGCTGTACCTGGTGGGTGGCCCCATGGAGAGGGTGGGGGTAGACATCCTGGACCCTTTTCCCATGCAGCAATGCTGGGAACTGCTACATACTTGTAGCCATGGACGACTTTACGAAGTGGCCTGAGGCGTATGCGGTTCCCGACCAGAGTGCTGCCACCACGGCAGAGAAGCTGGTGGAGGAGTTCTTCTGCCGTTTTGGGGCACCGGAGGAGCTCCACAGTGACCAGGGAAGGAACTTTGAGTTGCAGGTGCTCGGTGAGGTGTGCAAGCGGCTGGGGATCGTGAAGACACGCACCACCCCCCTCCACCCACAAAGCGACAGACTGGTGGAACAGTTCCATCGCACCCTAGCTGCACAGCTAGCCATCCTTGTGTCCGAGCACCAACATGACTGGGACGTGCACTTTCCTCTGGTCCTGTGGGCATATCGAACAGCGGTGCAGGAGAGTACAGGGTGTACACCTGCAGCCCTCATGTTCGGCCAGGAGCTTCACACCCTGGTGGACCTAGTGTTTGGCCCACCTCCGGAGCCGGACCTGCAGACAACACCAGGCCTGGAGTACCTGTGACGACTCCAGGAGCGTCTGCAGACAGTGCATGAACTGGCCAGGCAACACCAGGGTGCAGCAGCAGGTCGGAAGAAGAGAGTGTATGACACCCGCTGCTGAGGACATGGCTTCTCTTCTGGGAACCAGGTGTGGGTGTATTGCCCTTCACGGAAGAAGGGTCGGTCACCCAAGCTGGACAGCCACTGGAATGAGCCAGGAAAGGTGTTGGAGCACCTCTCAGTGGTGGTTTATTGGGTGTGGATGCCAGGCAGGCAGTGGACAGTGGTGCTGCATCAGGACCGTCTGGCTCCGTACCGGCCCATGACACCATCTGGACGGCCTTTGCCTGGGGAAGTGGTGAGTACCCCGGTGGATGGGACTCCAATGGACTCTGGGGGGAGTTCCATGGCCCGGAGGCCACTGCCGCGTAGGCACCATCCGGGACATCTTGCAGATTTTGTGGTAGGGTTTCCGGGACGGTCAACCCCTTAAGAGGGGGGTAATGTGGTGGTGTGAGCTGGACTATGCCCCAACATGCACTGGTGCTGTTGTATATAGTTGTTCTACTTGATTAAATGTGTTGCAGATAGTGTTGTGTATTATTGTACTGTGTTGTCATGTGTTGTAATAGTGTTGTAGTTGTTGTGTGTTTGCATGTATACTGTGTATGTAGTGTCACCGTGTCACCGTATGTGTAGCACCGTCATTGCTACAAATATATATATATATATACACAGATTATATATATCACAGAATCAGTATGAGTCATTGCTGAAAAGTGCCTAATGTCTGGTAGTGCAAGTGTGTTAAACATTTTTACTAGAAAAATAAATATTGCACATTTGTTTTCTTGGGGGGGAAGTCAGAATGCACAGGCTGTACTATGCCACAGAGTCAGCAGTTCTTATGTCTAATAGTTTGTTGGATAGAGCTGCTTTTGAATTTGCTATTTGTGATGCATTGAGCTGTAATGTCTCCCGGACAAGAGAAATTCAAAGTTCTTGAGACTTTAATGTAAGAGGTCTGTGATGATTTTCCCTGCTTGTTTCCCAAGTCAGGAACGGACGCAATGACCGTTATGTAAAACTGGATCAGGAACTCCTGGGATAGGTTGAACTTCCTTAGCTGGAGCAAGATGTACAGCACACCCTCTGCTGAGTCTTTTTTAAGATGGAGTCTTAAAGATGGAGTCTTGGTCTTTCATTTCAGGTTTCGGGAGATTGTATATTCAACAAAACTAAATATTTCTACTAGGGGTGTCAAAGTTAACATGTTAACACATCATCATTAATTTCAGAAGTCACAATGTGTTATTATTTTGATTGTTAAGGGATGCGTTACTCCATCCATCTTCTAAACTACTTATCTGTTAGGGTCATGGGGAAGCTGGAGCCGATCCCAGCTGACTTAGGGTAAAAGGTAGGGTACACCCTGGGCAGGTTGCCAATCCACTGCAGGGCCAACACAGAGATGAACACCCATACACACTCACACCTATGGGCAATTTAGAGTAGCCAGTTGACCTCTCCTGCATGTCTTTGGAATATGGGGGGAAACTGGAGTACCCAGAGAAAACCCACACAAGCATGTGGAGAACATGCAAACTCCACACAAAAAGGCCCTTGTTGGCGGCTAGGACAGAACGCGGAACCTTTTCGCCGTGAGGCAGATGGGCTAACCACTCAGCCACCATGCCGCCCCCAGGATGTATTACTGCATGTGGTAATTCTCTTACCCCAATGGGAGGACTGAGTATGCCTTGATTTTTAATAGAGATTTATTAGTATTCTGGTTGTAAACAATGAGTTTTGCTCTGCTCAATCCGAGAATTCACAACTAAAATCAAAACATTCACTTTATGTCTCAGGAAGGCTGATAGAGGGGAAAAGCTTAGATACATTTTACTTGGATCACTTCATTTAAAAAAATTTAAGAATTTTGTCACGGCCCAGGCCAGCGCTACTTCTGGGTTGTCTTCCCTGCATGCACCAGGTTGTAAATGGTTGAATTGTGAACCATTGCCCATAATAATTATGGGTATCATGCTCTATGTCAATGTATGTTGTGTGCTGTAGTGATTAGTTATTTAATCTGTATTATACTTTGATCCTCCTGTGTGTGTAGAGTGTCTACCCTGATCATGTGCTGTAATGAGTGTCTCCCCTTCCCCTGCTGATTGGCTCTAATAAAAGCAACTTGCTTAAAACGGAATGCCTCAGAATAGTGCTTTGTAGGGTAGTTGCTATGATATCCTGATTTACAATATCTGTGTTGCCAGATTGAAATACCATATAAGCGCTCCTTTGTTATCGTATCATTATGGAATTTTTTACTGTTATGAAGACTCGTACCTTAAAATGTGGATCCTGCGCATTGTCAAATGAACCTTCAATGGTTGTACTACCTGTTGAGCTTCCATACTACTCTTATGCACATATATGTATAACTAGCATGAATAGCTTGGATGTTTGGTAGATGAGTAGTGGTATTGTTATCTAGTAGTATTCATTAGCATTCCAAAAGATACAAGATAAAAATATAACTGCAAGCAGTTATGAGCGGGTTCAAGCACACATACCAACAGGGACACTATGCACAATAGACTAAAGCAAAAAGCAAAAGCAGGTTTGACCGTCGAGCAATTGCCTATGCTTTCACTACCTACATGGCCTGCAGTAGTGCTGGCATAAGCCGTGAAGCATCCATCGGCTGGAGCCGATCCCAGCTGATAGGGCAAATTTAGCAAATTTGCCAAAAAATTAGGCTGGAGCTGCTGAATTCTGATTGGTTGACCATGGAATTATCCAAATTAGCAGAGATTTTAAGGGATTTGATTGGTTTGGAACTCAAGAGAACTCATTAGAACCTATGATGTCACAGTATCATTGCTATGGAGACACTAAAATGGGGGCCATTTTGGGTGGCTGAGTAGTGGGTGGGAATACGCAACTTGTGGCCAAATTGGCTGTTGCTGAGACATACGGGCTGGGCTGAGCATTGGTTTCAGGGAACAATAATAATAATAATAAGAAGAAGAAAACCCCCAAAACAATAGGTTTCCACACAGAATGTGCTTGAATCCTAATAAGCAAAACCCCTAAAACAATAAGGTTCTGCATGGAACGTGCTTGCACCCTAATAATAATTTTTAAAAAACCCAAAACAATAGGATTCGCACAGAATGTGCTTGAACCCTAATTAGTGGAATTGATGTCTATGAAAGTTTTTTTTTTCATCTGGTATGTGTTGTCATTTTCAATAATGTGAAATATGAAACATTTTCATAATTTTAATTTGCTCTTTATGCATGGTCCAATATCATATGAACATGCATAAAAATATTAAACTTAAAATTACCAGGAACATTTTATGCTTACATGCATACATCTGATCAGCAAATTCTTCCTTTTAGTATTTTGCTTGTTTTTAATTTAATTAATCAATGTGTATGGCGATGCTCTTCTGATAACATCTCTGCAAGTGTTGACCTTGTGGAAAAAATTGAGAGAGAGAGAGAGTGACAGAGTGAGTAAGTGAGTGAATCAGCCAAATACCAGGCAATTTATTCACACAGGTTATGTAAATGGGCTATGTCATGAGATCTGCTGTTCACAATGTAAGAATGAGGTAAATAAATTCAGGACCCTTTGTGTGCCTTTTACCCAGATTATTTGTAAGCATATAAACATACTTTGAACCCAGCCACTGTGGAATGCGCTGTGTGTTTCTCCATGCCGGTCCCAAGCCCGAAAAAGTGGGAAAGGTTATGTCAGGAAGGGCAGCCAGTGTAAAATTTTTGCCAAATCTAATATGCGGACAACAAAAAGGATTTTCCATACCATATCGGTCGAGGCCCGGGTTAAAAATGACCGCCACTAGTGCTCTTAGCCAACAGGGTGCTGGTGGAAATTAGGCTACTGTTAGCCAAAGAGGAAGGAGAGGGGGAAGGCATGTCTGGAGGCAGGAGAGGAGGAAGGTTCCATGCCTCTGGATGGAACCATTGCAGCAGTGGCTGACTTCAGAGCTGGCGGAGCTCCACACCATTGTAGCCAAGATTAGTCAGGCAGTGACCGCTGCCCCTAGCCACCAGCACCATTCCCTAGCTCCTCCCAGTCCTCCGTGCTATGAGGTAAGCCCTCACGAATGGGAGACCAATGCGGTGCAGCGTGAGCTAACCACTGAAGAGGAATCGTACAGTGAGGGAGAAGATGAATGGCCACCCGTGCATACCCAACTGGGGAGTAATGTTGCTGACCCGTCGAAGGGTCACCACCCGATGGTGGAACACCTAGATAAGATGATGAGTGTGCTGCTAGATATGAAGGAGAGCTTAGTAGACCCAGACTGGCCCGAAAGCCCAGGTCGACAGCCACCTGCTCCGTCTACCCTGGTTCAGCCCACTAGGTTGGGCTTCACCCCTGTCTCAGCCATGCTTAGGACTTCAGCGCGGAGTGTGGCCCCACGGTAACCGAGTGAGTAGTCCCTGGTGGCAGCCAGCAATGATATGGCCTGCCAGCATGCCTGTTACCTCTGAAACGGCATACTGTGGGCCACAGCCAACAATCCTTGACTTCGCAACCCAGGATCTCAGCGAGTTCGCTCGCATGAAGATCGCCCTGGAGAACCTCCTGCCGGAGGAGACAGAGCTATTCAAATGCTAGGTCTTAGTTGACCACCTGAAGCTGGGAGGCCAGATTAGTAGCAGATGCGTACATCCATTCTCCTATGCCTTACATAGCTACTATGACAGCTCTGAACTACAAGTCTCGTCATCCACACCACATTGCACTTAAAAGAATTGCCGACATGATGGACTCTCCAAACGTTAGACGCGGTGACGTCAGAGCCTTCGGGAGGTTTGCACTCCAGATCCAATCCCTGGTGGGAATGTTGAAGATGTTAGGCCCAGAGGGAGAGGCTGAGCTGCAGTGTTGCTCACATGTAGCCCGTCTTCTCAGCAAGTTACCACCGGAGCAGACAGCACAGTTCCGACGTTGCATGTTTAGGCAGTCCGGAATGGATTACACCTTGACAGACTTAGATTGGCTGAAGCACGAGTCTTGGTGCCAGGATGTCGATCATTGGGGCTGTGTGTAAGTCAATGTGTAATGTCAACAGACAGGCCGACAAGCGGTTCGCCACCATCCTCCATGGGACTAAGGACAGTCGGAGGACCAAAGAGACACCAGCTTGGAGTGTCATTGGAAAGAAGAACCAAAGTAAGCCCTATTGCGCATACTGCAATGAGTTAGGGCACCACATTAGTCAATGTGGGAAGATCTCCAAGTTACCCAAGGAACAGTTGTACTCATGGATAAAGATTGAGAGAAGATGCTGGCGCTGTGCCTGGTCTTACCAGGCAGCCCAGTGTAACCTCAGGAAACCATGCGGTCTATGCTAAAGAAGACATTTGCAGATTTTGCATTAGGTCAATGACATGACCTCCATGGAAGGAGTAAAGCCTGTCATCAAGAAGAACCGGGCAGAGAGTTCGCCCACCGAGGTCCTTTATGTGGACAGGCCAACCGTGGCAGTCAGGTGCTGCTGAAAGTTGTCAGGGTCCTTCTCCACAGCGGTGATCAAACTCTGGACACCCACGCCATATTGGATGATGGTTCGGAGAGAACAATGTTGTTATCTGCCACCGCCCAGAAACTTGGGCTCCGAGGAATGCCAGAAAACCTTGCGCTGGCCGACCCACCAAGACACATACAGCCTAAATCCACAAACCAGCATAGGGAGTGTTCCTAACAGTGGTCTCCACTACATTTATGGTCCTTTGAGCTATCAGCAGTCCCCGCAACACCTAAGGTCCGCCAGGCCGGACCCCGCCGAGCAGCCTCCGCTACACCGAGTGTTTTGGAGGTGAAAAGAGTGTCGGACAGAGTGATGAGTATGAAGCTGGAAATTGAAGGTGTGATGAGATTGGAGACTGTAAAGTGGTGACAGGTGAAAGCGTAGTTAGGCAGCATAGGATTGTGGTCTGTAGGATGACTTTGGAGATCAAGAAGGGTGAGGGCAGAGCCAAGGATCAAATGGTGGAAGTTGGAAAAAGAAGACTGTAAGGTGACATTCAGGGAGGAGTTAAGACAGGCATTGGGTGGCAGTGAAGACTTACCAGATAGCTGGGCAGCTACAGCTGAAGTGTTAATGGAGACAGCTAGAAAGGTGCTTGGTGTGACATCTGGTCAGAGGAAGGAAAACAAGGAAACCTGGTGGTGGAACGAGGAAGTACAAGAGAGGATAGAGAGATGAAGAAAGTAGAACAGGAATACAAAAAGACGAGCTGTATAGCAAATAGAGTGGTGGCGAAGGCCAAAGATAAGGTGTATGGTGAGTTGTATGAGAGGCTGGACACTAAGGAGGAAGAAAAGGACCTGTAATGATTGGCTAGGCAGAGGGACCAAACTGGGAAAGATGTGCAGCAGGTCAGGGTGATAAAGGATAACGATGGGAACGTACTCACAAGCTAGGAGAGTGTCTTGAGCAGATGGAAAGAGTACTTTGAGCGGCTGATGAATGAAGAGAATGAGAGAGAGAGAAGGTTGGACAATATGGGGATAGTGAATCAGGAAGTGCAACAGATTAGCAAGGAGGAAGTAAGGACAGCTATGAAGAGGATGAAGAATGGAAAGGCTGATGGTCCAGATGACATACCTGTGGAAGCATGGAGGTGTTTAGGAGAGATGGCAGTGGAGTTTCTAGCCAGGATGGTTAATGCAATCTTGGAAAGTAATAGGATGCCTGAGGAGTGGAGAAAAGTGCACTGGTACCAATTTTTAAGAACAAGGGTGATGTGCAGAACTGTAGTAACTACAGAGGGATAAAATTGGTTAGCCACAGCATGAAGTCATGGGAAAGAGTAGTGGAAGCTAGGTTAAGAAGGAAGGTGATGATTAGTTAGCAGCAGTATGGTTGCATGCTGGGAAGGATGCAATGTTGCAATGTTTGCTCTGAGGGTGTTGATGGAGAAGTATAGAGAAGGTCAGAAGGAGTTGCATTGTGTCTTTGTGGACTTAGAGAAAGCTTATGACAGGGTGCCTAGAGAGGAGTTATGGTATTGTGTGAGGAAGTCTGGAGTGGCAGAGAAGTATGCAAGAGTGGTACAGGATATGTACGAGGGCAGTGTGACAGTGGTGAGGTCTGCAGTAGGAGTGATGGATGCATTCAGGGTAGAGGTGGAATTACATCAAGGATCAGTTCTTTCTCATTTTCAATGGTGATGGACAGGCTGACAGATGAGATCAGACAGGAGCCCCTGTGGATGATGCAGATGACATTATGCAGATGACATTATGATCTGTAGTGAGAGTAAGGAGCAGGTTGAGGAGACCCTGGAAAGACGGAGGTATGCTCTAGAAAGGAGAGGAATAAAAGTCAGTAGGACTAAGACAGAATACATGTGTGTGAATGAGAGGGAGGATAGTGGAATGGTGAAGATACAGGGAGTAGAGTTGGTGAAGTTGGATGAGTTTAAATACATGGGGTCAACAGTTCAGAGTAGCAGGGAGTGCGGAAAAGAGGTGAAGACGAGTGGGTGGGTGGAGAAGAGTGTCAGGAGTAATTTGTGACAGGCAGATACCAGTAAGAGTGAAAGGGAATGTCTACAAGATGGTAGTGAGACCAGCTATGTTATATGGGCTGGAGACGGTGGCACTGATGAAAAGACAGGAGGCAGAGCTGGAGGTCGCAGAGTTAAAGATGCTAAGATTTGCATTGGGTGTGATGAGGATGGACAGGATTCAGTATGAGTATATTAGAGGGACAGCTCAGGTTGGACGGTTTGGAGACAAAGTCAGAGAGGCGAGGTTGTGTTGGTTTGGACATGTGCAGATGAGAGATGCTGGGTATATTGAGAGGAGGATGCTGAGGATGGAGTTGCAAGGCAAACGAAAAAGAGGATAGCAAAAGAGGAGGTTTATGGATGTGGTGAGAGAGGACATGCAGGTGGTTGGTGTAACAGAGCAAGATGTGGAGGACAGGAGGACATGGAGACTGTTGGTCCGCTGTGGCAACCCCTGACGGGAGCAGCCGAAAGTGAGTGACAATGTAAGCATGCTTTTGCAATTCAATTAAAATTTCACTTGCTCCCCATTAAAAATTCACCTGTTTTTCATTACTCATTTTCACTGTTCCTGGACTTTAATAATCTCTATAATCTGTCATGTTTTTAGCCTGTTGACATGTTAATTGCTAGGGTGCTGCTCTGAGAGATATTTGTCAAAGCTTTTAGATTTACATATTTTGTTCCTAAACATTCATTTTCTCTTTTAAGAATGTTTGTTGGTGGACATAGTGGAATGAAACTGATTTAGGCACAATTTATTTTTGTCTATATTATAAGACTACTGTTTGCAATAAATGAATTTCTATAGTGAATATATGCATGATAAAATTTTTTCGATGGTATGATCATATATGTGATTAACTGGCAAGTTGTGTAATTAATCATGTTTAAAAAATAATCATTTGACAGCACCAGTCATGTAATCAGGTGCGAATAAGATAGACTAGAACAATTAAATATCAGTGTATTATTTAATAGGGAACAATTCTGCATGAGTTTTTTTTTTTTCTTTTGCTGCCAACAACTGATATTGCTTCATAAGAAGCTGAGAGAAGCATATTTGCATTTTACTATATATCATGAGTGACAAGCTTGAGCAAGCAAGGCTTTTTGAAATAATTTTCTTAAAGCAATATACATCCATGTGGAAGCGGAGGGATGAATGTTCATGTTCATAACATGTACCATGCTGTAATCAATCCAAGTTCATAAGCACAGATGGGGAAAACATATCTGGAGGGCACTGTTACCAGTACCTTTCATACCATCCTTCCTTTCCTTTCTTCCCTCCAGGTCCCTTCTATGACTCTACTGGATGGATGGAGGAATGAAAGGGATAAACAGTAATTTCACTGAAAAATCTTAATATAATCTGTTGGATCTGACATTTTCATTCATATTTGAAAAATTCATTGAAATTTGAATGGAATTCCACCCATATATCCTCATCCATTGTAGAGTCATGAGAACAGTGTTATCATTAAATCAGGTGTCATATTATATACACTGCTCAAAAAAAATAAAGGAACACTTTTTAAACAGAATGGATGTGAAAATGATGAATTACAACGGCACACAAATAGGTAATGATAATGGTGACTATATATTTACAGGTGAACAAACAGACAATAACAAATGTGATTTTTACACCGGTGATAAATATCGTCAGGAGTGACCCAGGCCAAAATAATGAACGAAACTAACAAACGAATCCCCCAAAGCTAACCTGACCTACAACAAAAAAGGAAACAAAATACAATTCCTCTCCTTAACTCCCTATCAAAATGTACAGAACCAAAACCACACGTAAAACAAAAATAGCAGTCACTCCCTACACACCGGAACAAACTCATACACACTCTACACACACAAACACAAGCCAAGGCGACGGTATCCGAAGGGCGAAACAATATCGTAAACGAAAAACCGGGCGGAATAATCAATAACCAAATAGTCAAAACGAAACCAGCAAAAGTACAAAAAGGGAGAAGCGATAATCAGAAAAACCACAAACAATCCAATGTCATACACGATAAGCAAATACACAATCAAGAAAAAAGAAGCGAAGTGGGGAAATTGTTCGATGGCGGTGCTTTTCAAAACGGGAACCCGGAAGTGACGAACTGTTCGGAAGGACTAGGGGCGATGTGGGCGGGGTCGTGGAGGCGGAGCGGACGAACAGAGGACGGACTGGAGAGACGAATGATAGGCAGGCGGACCTGGAACAAAAGCACACGCACCCCAGAAAATCCCATGGCACGTAACAGGTGCTTTTACCATGATAATGCAGAAAGACATTACAAA
Source organism: Gymnarchus niloticus (assembly GCA_009936485.2). NCBI lineage: Eukaryota > Metazoa > Chordata > Actinopteri > Osteoglossiformes > Gymnarchidae > Gymnarchus > Gymnarchus niloticus. The sequence continues at coordinate 10,364 of JAACJT020023355.1, read as the reverse complement.
GGAACATTCAACATTTAACAAAAAGATTATACAGAAAAGTAAAAACTAAGGATATAATATGTACTTATGTATGTACATGGTTATAATATAAATATAAACTATATGAGCTATATAAACAATACAATATAATATAGTAATAATTTAAAGGGCTCTTATATAGTACAAATTATTTAAGTAGCAGCGATACTGCAAAAGTTTGTGTATGTGTGCAGAGTGTGTGAGAGTGCAAAATACATTTGTATAGAGGAAGTATATCAGTGCTTCACTGCAGGTGACGGTCAGCTGAATGTCCATTCAGAGACTGGTTTGGTTAATGAGAGAAACAGCCTGAGGGAAGAAACTGTTTGTGTGTGTTGTGGTCTTGGTTTTGATTGTCCTGAGTCTTTTACTGGAGGGTAAGGTTTGATAGATGTCGTGTGCAGGATGGGAAGGGTTCTTGAGGGTCTTGCTTGCTCTTTTCCTGGTTCTTGTGTCGTACAGTGTCTGGAGGGAGGACAGGTTACAGCCAATTGTTTTCTGTGCTGAGTGGATAATGCGCTGCAGTCTGGCCTTGTCTCTTTCCATGGCCGATCCAAACCAGACTGTGATGGAGGAGGTGAGGATAGACTCGATGATTGCAGTGTAAAACTGGACCATTGTAGACTGTGAGAGATGGTGCATTTTTAAGTGCCTCAGGAAGACAATCCTCTGCCGTGCTCTGTTTGCAATGTAAGTGGTGTTGAGCTGCCATTTGAGGTCCTGAGAGATGGCGGTCCCCAGAAATTTAAAGGATTTAACAGAGGTGACAGCTGAGCCCTGTAAGGTTATGGGTGGAGGGTGGAGAATTTCACCTGAAGTCCACCACCATCTCAACAGTTTTCTGGCCATTGAGCTCTAGATTGTTAAAACAACACCATGATGTCAATTTCTCAATCTCCTTTCTGTATGCTGAATCATCTCTATTCTGAATCAGTCCAGTCCAGTCCATAACCCAGTCAGGGTTATGTCATCTACAAACTTAACGAGTTTTACAGGGGTCCCCTGATGTGCAGTCATTTGTGTATAGAGAGAACAGCAAAGGAGAAGGCACACAGCCCTGCGGAGCTCCAGTGCTGATGGTCCATGATTCTGAGGTGTGCTTGCCCATTCTCACACGTTGTGATCTGTTTGTGAGGAAGCTGTTGATCGACATGCAGAGTGGATCAGGCACAGACAGCTGTAAGAGTTTCGTCTGCGGTAGCTCTGGGAGAATTGTATTAAATGCAAAGCTAAAATCCACAAACAGAATCTTAACATATGTCCCAGGGCAATCCAGGTGTTGGAGCATGAAATGGAGTCCAATGTTAACTGCATCGTCCACAGACCTGTTGGTTCTGTAGACAAACTGTAGGGGGTCAAGCAATGAGTCAGTGATGGTTTTAATGTATGACAGCACAAGTCTCTCAAATGCCACATTAGTGGCATTTTTGAAAACATTCCAGTCTGTTGAGTCAAAACAAACGTTTAATTGCTCTACAGCTCCACTTGTACAACATTTCACTGTGGTAACAACAGGTTTAGCAGATTTCAGTTTTTGTCTGTAAGATGGAATGAGGTGAATCGTTGCATGGAGAGAATTTCCCAGTGCAGCACAAGGAATGGAGCGATATGCATTTTTGATTGTGGTATAACAGTGATTGAGAGTTTTACTTTCCCTGGTGGCACAAGTGATGTGCTGTCTGTATTTGTGAAGTTCAAGTCACAGATTTATTTTGTTGAAGTCACCCATAATAATTTGCGAAGAGTTTGGGTTCCCCTGTTCAATACTGATTATTTTTTGGCCAGCTTTTTCTGAGCATCACACAGAGAGGCTTGAGGCGGAATACAAACACAGACCAAAATAAAAGACGGAAATTCGCAAAGGGAGTAGAAAGGCTTGCAGTTAATGAATAAAGATTATAGATCTGATTTCAGCAGAACTGTAACATTGTTACACCAATTTTCATTGGTATAAAAACAAATTCTACCTCATTTCGATTTACCAGACAGGTCTGTTCTGTAGATTTGGAAACCCAGCAGATGGAGCACACTGTCCGGGATCTCATTTAACCACGTCTCTGTGAAACACAAGGCAGATGTAAGCGTGATGTCTCTCTTCCGTGTTATCATCAGCTGTAACTCATCCAGTTTGTTGCATAGCGAACGTAAATTTGCTAGTAGAATCGATGGTAGAGGTGTACAAAGTCCTCTCCTCCATAATCGCACCTGTGCACCTGCTCGCCTACTCCGACGCCGGCTTTGCACAACATGGGACAGCATGGCTTCTTTGATTGCAACTTCTAAAAAGTCAGTAAATGATGAAAAAGTTGGATTCAGGTCGGGAGGCAAAATGTGCCTAATGTTCAGGAGCTCATCTCTTGAGTATTTTATTCTTGTTGGTTCAGCAAAAACGACATTAACACACATAAACACCAAACAAAACACAGAGCAACGCACCATGGCTGCCGCACCAGGCGCCATCTTCCATTCATTATGAGCAGAGTGGTGTTGGAAAAGTAAATCAACAACATGTCAGACCATTTTATGTTTAAGTGGTTGTTTTGGAACTGCAATCAAAGTACAATGTGCAGTTTTAGGGAGCTGCTGTAAACTCTCCAGGCAGGGAAATATCTTGTGAGTAACCAGTGCATACTGTAACATTGAACAGTGTTTAAGAGGTTGTTGTTGCCGCAGGTTTTTAGTGGGGGGCCCTCTTATTCTCAAGAGAAACCTTGTTTAGATGGCCCTGGACATTGATAACCATGTCTGTAATCTGTTCATACATGTCCAATCGCAGCATAGACCACAAGGCTGGGGTACATCTTGAACAGGATACCAGTACAGATACACACAACAGGGAATTTAGAGAAACCATTTAGCCTAACAGCAAGTCTTTGGACTGTGGGAGGAAACTAGAGTATCAGAGGGAAACGCCTGTGACACAGGGAGAATATGGAAACTCCACACTCAGGGAGCAGAGGGGGATTTCAAACCCTCAACCTAGGATGAGTGAGGTAACACTACTACCCGCTGGGCTTCTGTACCACTCTTGTGCACATATATGTATAACTAACATGAATAGCTTAGATGTTTGGCAGATGAGTAGTTGTTATCTAGTAGTATTCATTAGTTTTCCAAAACATACAAGATAAAATTAGTGGCACTGATGTCCATGAAAGTTTTCTTTTTCATCTGGTATGTGTATTTTCAATAATTCAAAATATGAAACATTTTGATAATTTTAATTTGCTCTTTATGTACTCTCCAATAGCATATAAACGAGCATTTGATGCATATAAACATCTGAACAGTAAATTCTTCCTTTTAGTAGTTTGCTTTTTTATTTAATTCATCAATATTTTTGCCGATGCTCTTCTGACAACCTCTCTGCAAATGTTGGCGAAGATCAGCAAAGAGAACTTTGTATGCAAATGGCAAAGTGCATGAATCTTTGTGTGGCAGTTGTAGAATGAATCAAACAAAATCTAAGGAGATTCTCATGGCTACTGAGAGGCACTGTGGTGCTCTCATACCGATGTTCAGCTTCCTACCTTCTATACCTCTATTCCAGTACCTGGTGCTTAGTTACTCTGTAGAGTTTATTTTTTTTCAGAGCTTAGGTAGGGGTCTGTGGCAGGCAGCCACTCAGATTACACCCATCTCCTGTTGCTCATGATTTTACATCACTCACATTTCCACCACCAAGTTGGGAACTTGTTTCCTGAAAGTGCTGTCCTTACAATGCCAGCCAAAATCTTATGCATCCTGGCCTTATGACCAGTGTATCCACACAATAGTCAGCAGCAGCTGAAGCTGTGCTAAATAAACCACTGAGTTGACAATGTGATCTTCAACATGCCTGTGATGTAAACACATATATACATTAAGGGATACCTGAGCCCACCCTGGAAATGTCAAAAAATAGAAATGATTATATGCCAGTATTCCACACTCATCACCAATCTGCTGTCCAAGTTATCCATGCGTTGCTTTTATGAAGCTGTTTATAGTTTCAGTCCTCGATAAAGATCCTTCTGCTTCCTTGTTTGACGTGAGATCATGCAGCCTAGGTGAATACATTTGTGATTGCCCACTTTCCGACAGCTCTGCATGTTAAGATGGTTTAGAAAAAATGCAACTGCACGCACAAGCTTGCTTTTTGGTTCAAGGTGTACAAACATCCACCTGTAAATGCTCACTACTTCTCTCTGACAAAGCCCAAATCAAATGGTGCTAGTGTGAAAAGGCACGAAAATTTGACTCGAGTCAGGTTGAGATACACTGAGGTTTCATACCTGAAACAGATTCAGGTATGAAACCTCATTGTACTTCCAACCTGCAATAAGAAGAAAGATAAAGGAGATTCCATGAGGAGATTCTGACCTTCTATTACTAAAAGTGGAGGAGGCCAATACACTGCCATGGAATTTTTGTCCCTGCAGTTTCTAAGTTGTGCTGTTCTTGAGAACATCTGATGCATGAGCATAAGAATAATTAGCAGTTGAGAGAGAACAACAGCTCCCAAAAAGCTGTTCAGACACTTGTGGAGGACTCTGGAGTAATAAAATTCTAGCTGCGAGTTCACCTGTCTCACTGAAAGTTACCTGAGAGTCCCTCACATTGTTTGATTTAAAGATGCCTTCTTTTGACAAGCACCCAGGTTGTTATGTATTAAAACCTGGAGCCTGAATTTGTCCCAGCTATTCATCAAACCATTAAAATGCCACCTGCTGGTTGAAATTTAATTTAGAATTTTTTTGTTGCATCACTAGATTTAATTTGCCATGCTAAATAACAAAGGCAGTGGCATCATGATTCAGGATATATGTTTATTTACAAAAGGTTTTCAGTTCAAGTTCTTGGAGGAGCCCTGATGTAGTCCTCTAGACCAAGGAAGTTGAATTAATTTGGCAAAACATATATGACTAAAATTGGAGGCTGATGACTGGGCCCATCAGCTTAAGATTCAAATCTCAGTGGTGCCATTTGGCGACTGTGACTATGAAGGACTCAAACTGCAGTTCTTCTTTTATTGGAGTGACTAATTGTCCAGGGTATTCTGGCTGTTTGCAGCTAGGAGCTTTGAATGATCTGTCAAGAGTCTGTAAGCTGCTGTTTCTTAGCAGTGAAGGTTGCCTATAGTTGTCCTCCATGCACCATATGATTTTTCACCTGAAAGTGAAGTTGCTGGTGACATGAATCGGATGAGTATGTGCCACATACCCTCAGCTTCCTGGTAGACTTGTTGTCACTGCAGACAGTATGTGTGCCACAGATTTAGAGATGACTAATGAGGGTAAATAAGAAAAAAATGTCTTATTAGTCTTATTCAGATGACAATGGGACATTTATTTTTGGGATAAATATTTTATTTGTATAATTTATTGCATAATAGATTCCACCATTTACAGTTAATTATTGAACATCTTTCACATTGCTCCTGCTTATCATAATCAGGGGTGAATCTTGGTATGAGCAAGATGGGCAACAAACCAAGGTGGCATCATTCAGGCGGTTCCATGGAATGTCCCCCCGATCACACAAATATATCATCGTCACTCCCACATGGCCGCACAAATTTATCACTGCCAGCATGATGACGGCATAGTGCCCTCTGTATTACTTTCCTCATCAGCCCACCTGTACTGCTTAGAATGTTTTCCTCCACCCCACCAGAAGTTGAAGGGGTGTCAAATGCACCATAATCACAACTGATTCTAATTATGTATAAAACAATTGAATTGCAGTGCAACAGACTCCAGATATATAATGGTGCTCTTGGCTTTTGTTCTTTTCTCATTTACACTGTTTGATTGGCAGTGGATATGAGGCAAAATCTCGTACTATATGCTCAAGCTGTTTGTCATGCCACTACATAAGAGGCACATAAACCTCACTTGATTGGTGCAGACCAGAAATACGTTATCTGCCCTGACTGTACTCAGTGCTGCTGAGACTGAATACAGACACAAGTCAAACTGTGCCTACTTGCCTACGGGCAATAAAGGCATTATGAGTGATCATATGCCTCTGCTACATTAATAGTCACCTTCTGTCATCTGTTCATTTCATGCAAGCCTAAATCCCCAACTCCTCTCTCCGTTACTGCAAAAACTGTCTTCAGGGAATCCATTTCAGCCCAAAACTGGGGGAGGATTTAGTACCTATACTGTTTGAATGTTAGGTTAGTCTCCTTGCAAGTTGTCCATTACTAGCTAAAGATGACTTTATCGGCTTTTCAGCAGTGGGCAGAGCATTAAATGCTCTCACAACTGTTGTTGCATTCTGGCGTCTTGCTGCTCCAACCTTTCCCCCTGCCACCATGGATTTTGGGTAGTCAAACATCCTTTTATTTAATGGTAGTGTACAATCAATCAATCAATCAATCAATCAATCAATCAATCAATCAATCAATCAATCAATCAATCAATCAATCAATCAATCAATATTTATACAGCACTTTCAACCACAGGGTTTACAAAGTGCTTTACAGGCATTTTAAAAAGTATAGAAACAGCAAAAAAAAAAATAAATTTAAATGTCAGAAATTAAAAAATAAGATTAAAAAGCACGATAGAGTTTAAAATTAAAAATAAGTAAATACAGAAGAAAAAATAAACACATTAAATAAATTAAATTACTCATCATAAGTTATTAAAAGCAATGGTGAACAAATGTGTTTTCAGCCTAGTTTTAAAAGCAGTAAGACATACAGTAACTCAGATTTCTAGGGAGAGAGTTCCAGAGTTTGGGACCATAATAACTAAAAACTGCCTCCTCCCTCCTAAGCTAGACACTGGGAATAACCAATAAATTATTATTGCATGATCTAAGTGATCTACCTTGGACATACCTTTCAATCATGTCACTGAGGTGTAGGGCGGGGCAAGACCATGTAAACATTTAAAAACTAAGAAAAGAACTTTAAAATCAATCCTAAAAGACATACCAAGCCAGTGAAGGACTTTAAGAATGGGTGTAATAAGATCCTTACGACTAGTACGTCTTAGCACTCTAGCAGCGGCATTCTGAAACTGTTGTAGTTTTGTAATAGATTTCTTAGCAAACAGTGTGTTATAGTAATCTATTCTGCTTGAAATAAAAACATATATTAGTTTTTCACAGTCAACAAATGATAGCATACCCCAGACTTTGGTGATAGTATGCCGTTTTGCAGACGTTGCTTATATGGCTATTAAACCTAAGATCACTTTGAGACATGGGAACCAAGTGCAACACAATATTCACGCTCACTTAGATAAGATCTGAACCAATCTAAGACTGTACCAGAGAAGCCAACCCATGTATGTAGCCCGTTCAGCAGAATCTCATGGTCTACCATATCGAAGGCCACACTGAGATCTAGAAGAACAAAAATAGAGGGGTTACCTAAGTTTCTGTTTAACCTCAAATCACTTAGCACTTTGAGAAGAGCCATTTCTGTACTATGGTGTGCCCAAAAGCCAGACTGAAACATCTCATAGAGGTTATTAATGTTGAGATAATCAATCAACTGAACACATACAATTTTCTCAATTACTTTACCAAGAAATGGAAGATTGAATCCACCATTCAGAATATCCCTGTTATTTGTAATAGCCAAAATATCCCTGGTGTTTCATGCCTCCATTGCTGAGGTGGCTGATTGGAGCTGTGGCCGTAAGGTTGTTGGCATGTGCTGTGGGGGTAACCCCCTAACCCACTGTTGGACACTGGAGGTAAGGGGAGCCGTCAGGCTAAAGAAAGAACAAACAATCACAGATGAACTCGTCCCGATTTCAGCCAATCAGCAGTCATCACATCTTTCCCCATGTAGTTTAGAGGAAGAGAAAAGAAACATAATGCCAGTTGCTGGGTTTTGTTTTAGTTTAGGGCAATTTGAGGAAAGGAAGCAGCTAATACTGTCTAAGAAAGTATTACATTTAAACTGATGTTGGTGAATAACATACCCAGTATATAGCTTGCACTGCTGTAGGCTCGGCTGTGTATGCTAACGTTTGCTCACAGCTGTTTAACATTTGGTTTAGCTAAGTAACACATTGTAAGGACAAATTTAGAAGGGTGCCAAAGTCTCAGGTTATGATTTGAATGCGGAAACCATAAGGGAATTATTATTGCAGGGGAGGTCAAGGGGGAAAGTCTCATCTGGCACCACTAGGGCAACAAGGAAGTGATTGATCTAGCATTTGGTCAGTGAATGATTGTATTAGGATTGTCTGGGAGTTGGACAAATGTCACACACACCCTTCATACATAAAGTCACTGCGCTTTTCAGGTTCAGTCTCTACACCCCAAGGGCTTTCACACACACCCTTCATACATAAAGTCACTGTCCTTTCCTGTCTCAGTGTCCTCACCCTGTAGGAGGTTATCCATTATATTAAAATTCACTCATAGCACCTTTACACGGAACCTTGGTGGGGAGGGTCTTATGGGCTATAAAGGGTAGTAAAGATTTATTCTTACTTTGTATTTAAGCTGCCTTTTGATACCTGGTGTAATTTTGCACTGTATCACATGTATCATTTTGCTTTACAGTAAATCATCATTTTGCTAAAATGGGAGAGACTCTACAAGTGGATTCCTTACAATGTAAAGCCACCAAACAAATGATGATTGTTTGCCATCAGCACTGCTGCTGCCAAATGGAAGAATGGAAAGTAGAACAGTCGGTAGGAAGTTTTTTAGTGCTAGCTAGGTAATGCTTGCTAGTTATCTCAGCTAGACATATCATTTTAACGTTTTTTGATAATGCTGTTTTCCTCTTGAAAACCTTTCTAAGCCACTTGCTGCTGGCATTGCTGGGATATAAAGATGTGCCTAGCCTGTAAGTCAGAACACCACTGAACACGTTGTTTGAGACAAACAACAACATACTTGAAGAGATACAAAAGGAGGTGTAGTTCACCTTACCAATACAAGGGGGCAAACAGTGATTAGTGCGATTTTAGGTTTTACTGGTGATTATTATTAAAACCTTATTTTATATTTTATTTAACATCTCTTTTGCAATACAGACCTGGCCAAAATAGGTAGCAATAAAAAAGCTGTAGGCACAAAAATAAAATAAATCCCTGGTCATTTATATTTATTTAAAGTTTTGCTGTGATCCACATATAGATGTAGATATCCATGAACAAGCCCAGCCAGCTTTTTCTCACGTTCATCGATTTTGCTTGCAAAACTGATCGGGGTAGCAACCAATTACATACTGTAACATGTTTTGACCATTTGGTGGTCTCAGATGGAGAAACACAGTCAACACCAAAGTTCTGATTGTCTGCCTGTGCAAGGTCATCATGGTGCATTCTGTATTTTTTTTTTTGGTACACTGAATGTTGGGTAAATGACTTCTTTTTCACTTGACATACATGGAACCTTGTTGAATGAGTCTTTGTTAGCCAATGTGAAACGGTATAGTTATAAGCACATTACAAATGTTACCGAATGGAGCTCTGATTCGCAGGGATGCTTGAATTAAGCTCAGACCCTATTATAACATTTTCACTAATGAGATGCATTGGAGGGCATTTACTAAGATCCTAAAAAGTTTTTTTAAAAACTAACCCAATCACCAGTTTGAAGCTGAGACCAATTAGAGATGAGTAAACGTTAGGGTGGGTATAAAAACACTGAACCTATGCTGCACAGGTTTTGTGGCAAAAATGACAACATTTAGGGTCATTTACTTTTGTTTAGGCATTCTTTCAGGGTTTAAAAAGCAGAATGTGCTTTTTAAGTTTCCCAAGTGCCCTGACCCTATCTTATATTAGTCACCACGAAGTGATTGATTAATTGCTTATATTCTTTTCATAGGTAATTTTCTCTGAAGAATGCACCGGCAGGTTGCTGACAAGACTTCAGCATGCTCTCAAATCAGACCCCCCTATTATAGATTATTTGGACTATGTAGTTAACCAAGAGTGGACCTTAATGTTGAGCTGTAGTTTTCTTACTATAATTACAAAAATATTGTGAGCATCACCAAGTACTGCTCCTTCTGTAAATCTACATTCAGCTGCCAAAAAACTTCAAAATCAGTATACTAGTGTAAGAACTGAATTTAAAACTTCTTATAATAGGAAGCAATAATGAACAATGATTTTTGCTTTGCCAAAAAACAGACCTGATTTCATTACACGATCTTGGAGTTATAAAAAACATTTATTTAAAAACACAGAATCTGTGGTCCTGTGTTGAGGAAAAAATGTTATGTCAAAACAGGGGAAAAAAATGAAGCCACAAAGGTAATTCTTACACCTGAATAAAAGCCCATCCAAGAGAGTAAGCTTCAATTCAATTCAATTCAATTTTATTTATATAGCGCTTTTAACACGGAGCACGGTCACAAAGCGCTTTACATAGTC
>JAACJT020023354.1:1852-23366 GCA_009936485.2 Gymnarchus niloticus | reverse complement strand
AGAGGTCTGCATTTCAGTAGTAAATTATTACCCATGTAATTCGAAACAGATTAAACTTTGATGTCTCACTTAAAGGCCAAAAGAAGAGCAAACGATGGCACCTAAACCGAAGGTCCAAATACGCATCAAGCCCACAAGGAATGAATTTAGCAACAATGAAAATATGAAATGATGCATCTGCACACACAGCTTCTCCTGCGGATGAAATTTGCCGTAATGTCGGTTTAAATTCTAGCGCTCCTCTCCATTTAATCTGCTTGACTATTACGAAATAGCACTGTATTGGCCGTCAATACCCATCTTTTGGAAGATCTCGTCTGCTCTATTGACCAGAGGTAATTTTATTTCTATATTTTAAGCAAAACAGAGAAAGCAAACAACGTTTGTTCCTCACTCATTATTGTTATTATTGTGCCCAGTAGTTCATCGTAGAACGATAAAAATCAGTATTTCCTGAGAAAACGACCGCACCTTTCTAAGGGTAATGACACAGCTAATTTAGCACTGCCATGCCCTCAGGATGGAGACCTACATGTTAACCACCATGGGAATGGTGAAATTCATTCCCCAAGCAGCAAACACAACAAACAATTACATATAAAACGGAAATCAGCAGAGACTACCACCAGAGCCTTAAATGCTAAGAATTTGGTGAATTTCTGATTTAAAGCTATTTACAGAGCAATCTAATGGTAGCAAGGAATGACAATTCAATTCAGATTAGAAGTCCAGAATCTGTAAGCATTACTGACCTCCAAATTAGTTAAGAATTAACGAAGGTGCTTTGTCTAACAAAGGTATCGGCATTTCAATATAAATATTATTATTTCAGTATATTTCAGGAAAAATTCTCCTGCTCAAGTATCAACATCAAAGTGTGAAAGCAGATTAAAAATCGTCTTAGAAGAGATGACACTAAAGAAGCTAAGCCTACTTCAATGTGGGCAGCCCAAGCAGCCCAATCACAAACCAAAGGGGTCTGTGAGATGGCTGTCTGTTGGAAGTCACGCATGCTTCCTTACATAAATGCTGACAGGCAAACATCATGGGGTGGAAGAGGCTCACTATGGTGATCTGCTAGCATTTGGATGAAACAGGGCTGTAATCTGACACATGCAAACCTGAGGAGCTAAACAGGTTAGCTCCACCCTCTCTCTGGACTTTAAGCATGAGGGAGGGCACAGGGGTTTACTCTGCAAAATCTGAGGGGGCCAAATTTCAACATAAAGTCAAGGCCACCGAAAAGGACAGATTTTAAATATTAAAACCTGTCTAAAAAACACCCTGAAGGTGATCTGACCTACCAGTAGAGACTACAGCATTGACCTTTTCAGATGGGTACAGTGTACTTGAGTCTGTGACCTTGAGAAAGGGAAATAAAAATTTCCAGCTAATAACAAAGTATACATTATGACACCTCTCCAAGAAACCCAAGGCTGAAGACAAAGGTGTTTTCCATGACAACACGAGTGTAAACTGCCCAACAGGGCATGCAATGAACATATGTGCTAAAAAAAAAAAAAATTGTTCAAAATAATGTAAATTGCCAATTCCATAGTGCTGTCAGCAGCCAATTAGTGATGCATGACATACCAATCACGCTTGACTGCCCAATGAAGGAGACTAGGCAGCCATGTCAATCAGTCCAACTTTCCCTTGGTCTCCTAAGTGACACAGGCTCATCATTTTATGCTTTTGATTCTGCTCAAAGTGCATACTCTATCTGCAGCTAGTCACCTAGTCTAACTTGCAATTGCTTTTTAAAGGGTCCCAGTATTGTAAAGGCAAAGATACATCAATCCCTGGATGAGAGAAGGGCCAGTTGGAGAAGGTTGTACAGCTGTAAGCTCATGACAGATGGTCTGCTCCTCCTAGTTATGCCATCAGATGAGTTAGTGGTCCGCAAAAGGACACACAAAATATACCCCTGCAGATTTCAATGGCAGCAAATTAACTGCCCTTGCAACACATGCAGTTTCAAACTTGTAATGGTCACTGACATGAACTAACCAGACTCTCAACCCTCTGATACAGATTCCATACTTCATTCAATGCTGGAGAATGATCAACCACCTCTCGAAGAAAACGCAAGACTGAGAAGCATCTAACAAGCAAAGGGGACATTTCACAGATCACAAGCCAAGTCATGCAAGGAAACAGTCTGCTAGCAAACCAGCGGAGATGTTTAACTGGAATACTGCATGCCAACTCAGAAAGAATGTCAGCCAGCACATGTAAACGATCAGCAACGACTCCCACAAATATGCAATGCCCAACACCAGAATGTTAAAGATGATCTACTGCCTTGCGCAGGACTAACAATATGAAAGCTGCTTTAATGTTGTATTAAAGTATGATGCAGAGGAGTTGTTTCAACCTCCCAATGCCTTTCACAGCTTAGGTAACACAAAGTCAAATGTGATACCTCATAAGTTAATACCTGACAGCAGGTCTATGTTACACCTGATCGCTACACTTTAAACAGCCTTTGATTTCACGTGTGTAAGGCACATTTTATAACCTCCGTAAAAGGTCGTCTTAAGCGTTTTTGTTTTGCTGTGAAGTTAACCCCCACATACAATACATTTTAAAATGTCTGTTTTGAGTACTCCAAGTTTACTAAGAAAAAAAAAAATACAGATTGGATGCTGTTGACTTCTACACCCGACAGAGGTACTGAAATATGACAGACAACTAACATTCAGTGCGTTTATTTTTCAAATGCCTGCTTACTCCTTATTCCAATTGTTCAAATATGTACGGTGCGTGGATAGCCGACTTCCCCGATGAAAACTTCAGCACAGAATTGATAATAAACCAAAGCCACCATACTCTTGACGGTCAATTTAAAAAGCTAGAAACCGAAGGTCGGGACGTGAGCCGCCCCCCGATCCGAAGACGACGAGACTGCCGTCATCCTGCGCTTTCAGGGGGACGAAGCGGGTCCGCATCCCGGGCCAGACTAACAGTGAAGAGGCGCATCAACAGATGACAGGGGGGTTTAGAGATTTAAAATAAAAAAAAAAAAAAAATGCGATAAAAATGATGAAACTGACAGCAACACGCGCGCGGCAGAAGTAGGGAGGCAAAATAAAACGACGACGAACCACGAAGCCTCGAGACGGTCATCATCCCGAATTTTCGATCCAGAACCCCCCCCCCACCACCACCACACACACACACACAGACACACACACACAGACACACACACACAGCAGGGCAAATCACGCTATCAGCGTCGCAGGCAGCAGAATGAGCAGTTTAATTAAACGAGTGAATCTGTCTGTTTATCGTTAAGGTTATGAAAGTAAAGACCCCCCCCAGTCCCCGAGCACTCAAACGGGCGGGGGGGAGGGGGTGGGGGGCGCACACTGCGGTCTCCGGCCCACCTAACCGAGCCGGTGTTAACACGCCCACCCCCAACTCCCGCGGTCCAACAGCCGGCTTTTAATCTCATTTCAGTCGCAGTCACGACGGCCGGGGCCCGAGTCGGCCAGGCAGCCGAGGAGAGCTCTCCTGAGGCGACGGTCTTTCGGTATAAACAGAACGCGAAACGTCTCTCAGCGGTTATCCCGTCGGTGAATTTCATTAAAATTAGTTGAATAATAAACAAATAAATAAAAAATGAGGCAAACCGACCTTTGTTCCGTATATCACTGGCTCATGGAACTGCCGTGCCGTGTTTTTATTTCAGACTATCCACCCGCTATCCGCTTCCCAGCTCGACTGACAGCGTCACCGTAGCCGAGCGCCGTTAGCAGCTGCGTCAGCGGAGGGATCCTGCGTGGTGACGTCAGCCCACGCTAAAGTCACGTGCGGCCCGAAGGGGCGGGGTCTGCAGGTTAACTGCAGGTCGTCACTTCCGATTGATCGTTAGTGCGCAACTATTAGTGGAAGAATGTGAAGGGTGGAAGTGGCACGAATTCCTTGATGCCAAAGGAGTTACAAAGAATGAACTCAACTTCGAGAATTCGCACATTTATCGCTCGACAGGGGCGGTTTCGTGCGCTAATTCTCCGCACCAGCTTTCCCCCGGAGACACGCCCCTGCGCTTTCGTAAAACCACGCTTTGATCGTGACTCGTGACAAAGGCTGAATAACTCTGACAACGGGCAACGCAAAATCGGAATTTCGCGTTAACTAACCCCGGGGTTTTTTCTTACCGCTTAACTGTGATCCCCTAAGATGTATTTTTGAATGTAATCAAATACATTCCTGTGTTGTCATCTGTAGAATATATGACATCGGACATTCCACCACCGAGGGGACACAGAATGTTTCACCGGGCATCCGTTCCTAGGTAAAAAACTTAAAATATTTTCTTCAGAATGGATACTTACGTTTCATTTAATTTTATTTATATAGCGCCTATCTAACCTATCAGTGTCGACAGGGGGTTTCTGATTCGGCTGGGCCGTGCCCATAAGCCAATCAGTGTCGACAGGGGCATTCCTGATTCGGCTGGGCCGTGCCCATAAGCCAATCAGTGTCGACAGGGGCGTTCCTGATTCGCCTGTGCCGTGCCCATAAGCCAATCAGTGTCGACAGAAGCGTTTCTGATTCGGCTGTGCCGTGCCCGTAAGCCAATCAGTGTCGACAGGGGCGTTTCTTATTCGGCTGTGCCCTGCCCATAAGCCAATCAGTGTCGACGGGGCGTTTTCAGATTCAGCCCACTTCATACCATCAAACATTCTACTCACAAGCATTTTTATCAACTCAAGTTTTTAATCCTCATCAACTTATATCAACTTTTCATCAAGGATTCTTTGTTATTTCCACCCTTCATATAAAATCCTTAAGTGTTAATGTAAAGCCTATAATATATCCCCCAAAAATCTGAGTTGTAATGTAAAGTGCGTCACTCATCCAGCTATTGAAATTCCCATGAGGGCCGTTTGAAGATCTTCAAAAATGAAAAAATAATCAAATCATAAAAGGAGCCAAATTATCTCAGTTTGATAAAAATTCAAATTAGAAGTAGAACACGTTCATTCTTATTTCATACTGTAATCAGTAATAAAATCTTTTGTGCATTTTGGTAAATATTTCAAAGCCAGTCTGGCAATGACGTCATATAGTAAAACGTAATAGCTGATCAATTTCTTGGTCCCCTCACCATTTCTTAATACAAGTTTTAATTCTTTCAGAGTTTGGCAGGTTTGTGCGTTTATCACATTAGTAACAGTTCTTATATCCCCTACACAAGTTTTTAACTAAAAAAAAAAAATAAACTATAATAATAATAATAATAATAATAATAATAATAATGAAAGCAGTGAGCTGAAGGATCCGGGCGCTACTAGAATTGACTGCTCTGTATGTGATTATGTGAGAACAATGCCATCAAATCAACCAAGAGCATCTGATTGACTTCATGGTGAATATTAAGGAATGCTAAAGGAGGGAAATCAAAATGCATTTTAATGCAAAGAGTATACAAGCCCAAACAAGTAACGAGGACATATGATCTTGTATTTAATCTGGAGAGGCATCTTAGACTAACACTGAAAAGACTGCAGCCTTGGTTTCCCTACTCCAACAGCCTGCCCAGAGATGGGATAGGGAAGGATTTCATAACACATACGTCGCAGGGCAGCAATTCATCAGCCATATGAACCAATGCAGCAAGTCAAATCATACGATTAAAAAGTAAAAAAAAAAAAAAAAAAAAAACACAACGAAGACAAAACGTGCTTTTATTTCAAAGTCTTTTTCAAAGAGTGCATCAAATGTTAGTTCCTTGTATGACCAATCATCTCACACTTTTTATATAATAATGTATTGATGCTTATATCAAAGGTCATTGCATCTTTTTCTCTGGATAAAATTCTTTTTAAAATCCGATTTCAGGATTTTTGAATTTTTATGGCTAACCAACTGCATTTCTTTCTTATAGTGTTTGCAGAAAATAAAGTATAAGGTTAGCGGTGTGTGATAAGGCTTGTGTATCAGATCTTGTAAAGGGCCCCTAGTCATTGTCACTCTTTCTGAGAGAACTGCTGTACTTTTCTTAGCGGGGCTGATTCTCGCCTTTCCTGCACATTCAGTTCCATATCATCCTCTGCAACTCATCACAGTTCCATCTGGCCTCTCTGCCGTCTTCTCGTCAGGTCAGCCGACCCCTCAGGAGGTTGTCCAGCTCAGTCTTGTTGATGGTGCCGTAAGCCTGGGAGTAGCTTCCGAGTTTAGCCCTGGGGTCTCCGGCTGCGCTGACATTAGACTGGCTCTGGAAGACTTTCTTACTGAATCGGGGCTGTGGTCGTGCCTCTCGTGACTGGGATGGCGATCGCTGGTTCTGTGCCAAAATACGATGGGCAATCACTCGCATCAAAGAGCCAACGTGAGACATTCACGTTACTGGTCCATTCATACAGTGTCATATTCTGTATATTTTGATTCACGACATGTTTGTGTGTGTGCTTATTAAAAGAGATGCGGCAGGAGAGACTGGCACTGACCAGGCCGGCAGAGGTGACGGAGATGCCAGGGCACACGGAGGGCTCATCCCTCCGCAGTAGCGGGTTGAGCTGGGGGCATGTGGGCGTCAGAGAGAAGGAGCGGGTACGAGGCAGGGGGGCAGAGCCACCACGTTGCCGCGGGGGCTCAGGGGCGACCAGGGTCTGGAAGGAATAATGTTAGCTGATGAAAACATCTTTATTTTTCCACCTTGAACTGAATAAGAACCCGCAACCCTGACCTGGAAATGCGATTAGAAGGTAGATGGATCTGTGATTGATCAATTAAGCTTTTAAACAATTAGGGGGGTATTAAACAACTAGAATATTAACTGAAGTATAATCAATATTAATACATGTTAATTTTCACAAAAATTCTGAAGGTTTTTTTTTTTTTGACTGTCCTCTTACAAATTGCCAATACAGGCAATCCAAGATCGACTTCATTGACCAGCCCTGGGGGGGGGGTCTCATTTTTAAAAGGACAGCACACTGCTTGGAGTAAAGGTAAAAAAAAACATGATAAAGCAATTTAACACTGAGGCAGTTCTGGAAATCTGGAAATCAGAGCTGCCAAAGAGAGGTGCGGGTACTGAGCCACCTGTGACGGACAGGCTGTGGGCAGACATTCAAAGCTGTTACAGATAGGAGAACCCAGTAATAGGAGCAGGATCTTCTCGGACATAAAGAGTCATATGGTCAGAGATAAGAACTAAGTAATGTGTAGGATGAAATCAGATAAAAATGTGCTTTTATATTCTCATGAAGTGTTTGTTAGGCAGAAATTCTCTGTTATGCCTGTGGGTGTAACGAGAACATCTGTGTCATGATTCCCCTCGACAAAAATTCCACTTTTTGACGCAGGTTAATTAAGAAGACAGTAGCGTTACAATTAACAAATATTTAAAGTTTTTATTCATTGTTATTTCGTGGCAGGGTTAGTAAATCATGTTTCTGCAGGTTACGTGGGCTTGTGTACAGTCCTTACCAAGGGATCCATTGCGCTTCAGCGCACTCAGGACACACCAGAGCAGACTCCGAGTTAAGAGAAGTTATAAAGTTACGTTTGAAACAAATAGAAAAAAAAATTCATTTAGACTCACAGCATTGCCATTAGCGCCCTCTGTTGGTTGCACAATTGTACTGTCGTGGAATTTTGTCTCTGCCAGCGCCTTGTTAGCAGTCACAGCGCGTTGGTTGTAGGGTTGCATTGACAAATTGGAAATTGACTTTATCACACCGTCTGATGACGAAAAAAAAAGACACACGGATACAATGAAAAGTTATCTGACCTGATACGAAAAGTTAATATGCTGATCATTTCAGAATAACATAATACAAATGCACTGCTTTCAAACCTCAACATACATCCGATTCACTAATAAAGATACCTATAATGGAAGACCCATCTGCCAAACGATTGAATGCAAATGTAAAAAATCTTCCAGAAGTAACTTGAGGATCATGTTGCACACGTGTGTTTTCTAATGTTGGTTAGGCCGTTTTGTCCGTGTTCGTGTGTGCCTGTTTGACTAAGGTCTGACAGCATACATCTTCACCCTCTGTTTAAGAAACATTGTTGGTTTTCTATCAGGGCGTCTTTTATGATTTATTTATTTTTTTCTAGGCAACATTATTCCAGCAAAACACCTTATGGTTTAAACTTTAATCCATTAACTGGATATTTCACCAAGGCAGCTTTGGTAAAGTATCTTGCTCAATGGTTCAACAGTATGACCCTTCAGGAATACATCCTTCACTACTGTGCTACATTCTCTCCCGTACATCATTTATAAGGTTGTTTCATTCTTGTTGGGTGCAGTTTGTTTTGAAGCAGACAATCAGTCAGATGATGATGGAGTATCGACTTCATGTGGGACAGTGTGAAGGTCATACTCACTAGAGTTATGTGTAATAGGGTTGTAGGTGGTCTTTCCCACCTCGGGGCTGACCATGGGGCTGGTCTTCTCTTTGGCTGGTGGAACAAAAGTCACCACAGCTGCTGACGTGGGGGTTGCAGGCTGGACTTCTGAGGGCTCTCTCTGCCTCTCCAGCACCTTGTTTTGCCTGTCCACCTCATCTCCTTGGGCTCCCAACCTGCTCTCCTGTGCTTCCTCCCGCAGTGCCAGGCGCTGCATGCGAAGGCTGGTTCTCCGTTCTACGATCATCTGATACAGGGGAGGGGATCATTCCCCTTCTACAGTAGGACCGCATCCTTCTCCCACTGTGTTTAATCCTTTCCAGCTACTTTGGTGTACAGCGCCACCAGTACAGAGCATCCCATCATGTCTGTCACATGCTAATGACCCATCAGTAGTTAAAAACCCACACACAATGCATGCGCGGTCCTCCAGTTATCATACCTGATACAGTTTACTGCGGTATTGTGCTACAGAGAGCTGAACGTCATCGTCTACTGGTAAGACCACATCGTAGTCTAGACCGGGTTCCTTCTTTGGGTTGTGGAACCTGCAGGGTACAAAGAGGGAACAGGAAGAAAAGACGTTTGCGACGTTGCACGACTGCTAAAAGATACCTGTGCTCCATGACAACAGAGGAGGTGACGGAGACTGAAACAGCATTTATGTCCACCGTGCTGAGATCGCCGTCTGCTGGACACTTGAGGAAGTGCATAAATACTACAGATCTTCATTGCTTTACGTTCTTAATTCATTGCTGGAGAAGCACTGTATATAATAATAGACAAAATCTACTTCTGTAATGTAGAAAAATCTGTGATCCTGCATGTAATGGACATCAGTATGGAATAGATATGTATGTATGGAAAAGATAAATTATTACGTCGAACTGCTAACTCTGTCAGATGGAAAAGTAATGTTAATCATCAAAGATCAAAAAACACTCAAAAGGAGCCAAATAATGTGAATATCTTATTAAACATTATTAATGATCAATAGCCTGTTTTAACAATAATTAAATCACAAGCTTGTTGATATCTCTGTTATCCACCCCTAGGGTCAGTCCAGCTGCCTACAGATGTTGTAGAAGGTTTTTATGTTATAGAATCTTACATATGCACAATACATAATGCAGGATATTATGGGGTGGTGCCACCTGCCGGTGTCAACTGCTGGCTGTGAGAAAGGTTGTGGATGGGTTAGTTATTGGCCAAGCTCAATGACACATACAAATAAATCAACTGACTAACTCCTCTAGTCCAAAGACATGTGGTTTGGATAAACTGGGCTCTCTGGATTTTCCATAGTATCTGCTGCTGTGGGCTCTGCTGTTTTCTGGGGCCTTCTGGGCAGGCTCACCCCCACCCCCAGCTCCCCCCCTACTTGGAAACGTAGGGGTGCTGTAGCGCCTGCTCGGCCGTCAGCCTCTTGTCGGGGTTGAAGACCAGCAGACGTTTCAGAAGGTCCAGGGCATCGGAGGGCACAGAGGGTGGCAGTAGGTTCTCCAGAGGAACCTGTGGCCTGGGAGCATCAGAGACAGGTTACTCCTTCAGATTAGACTGGGAATCACTTGCTAATCCTAATGGGGCCGCTCCAGGGTTAAGGGTTCGAGTCCCAGCTGCATGTTTTCCCGGTATTACGCAGGTTTTTTCCATGCACTCCCGTCTCCTCCCACAGTCAGAAGACATGCTGTCAGGCTGTCTGCCAACTCGAAATCGCCAATCAAGTGTATGATCGTGTGAGTGTGGGCGTCTGTGTGCTCTGTGATGGACCAGCATCCCATCCAGAGTGGACCTCAGCCTTGTGGCCTATGCTGACCCTGAGCAGGAGCAGTGGTTAGAAGATAGCTGGGTGGATGGTTTAAGAACTGGTTGCAGAATTAACACAAAACCCCCAGCTAGCTTTACACTACAGTAGCCCACATGTATTTCATTGTGATACCTATTAAATGAACACAGTCCACTCCCCTGTTAGCGGGAGCTCAATGGATGCAAGATGGCTGTTCTCTTCGGAGCGTACACTTGAGAGAAGACGGTGTCTCCAACTCACCGAAGCAGCATACTCTGGATGACTGAAGAGCCGTACTCAGACCTGATGGAGTGCACGTCTGAAAATGGAAACGCCGCTGGAATTAGCTCGGATTAGCTTAATGGGCTTCAGCATCTCGAGCTCCCGAACACACACTCCTCAGCACTGACTGACACATACGAGAACCTGAGGACGGTCCACAGCTTCATTTTGTAGGTCAGCCATCCTGAGTTGAATTTAATATTGGGTTCAATTTCAATATTTTTTCTCTCTTTTAACAAAGTGCCTTGCCAACAGTTGAGCTAATGGGTTAGTGTCAGCATTCTAAGTGGCTTTCAAGCTAATGAAGAAGAGCTCTGCATGCACATAAATGTGATGAGCTTTAGATAAAGTTTCCAGCCAGTGTAAAACAAAGACATAAAACAGAAGGGAGCAAACAGGACCTCCTCTAGTAGACCTAAAAGAGAACGGAGGACCCTCTCTGCCAGTGGCCCTGAGCCATGGACGTGTTAAACTTCAGCTAGTCAGGGTGTCGGTATGTAGGAATCCGTTAAAACAAAAACCAGGCATGACTTCCTGACTCAGACACAGAGTAACTCACGAAGGGGCTTCCTGCTGACCCTCAGGCGGGTCAGGTAGTAATGATCAGCAGATCCAACTGGGCTGGAACTGAGGTGGCCACATTAAAATATTGACAAGTACCGCACCCCTCTGCAGCATGCCCTAAATCCACACTCATTACAGCGCTTCAAAACGGCTGCTCAGTGTAACTCCTACTGACAACCTGACCTACACAAAGCCAGAAGAACAGAAAATCCATTTACCTGAATTGGGAAAAATCACTCAACTGGCTAATTCAGGCTAATTCCAATTTCCTAACACGTGAATGCCAATAAATTAGCCTACAGTTCCATGGGTGTAGTTAATTTTTTCAGAAACTTCCAGGACTTTTGATTTAATTCTTTGGAAAAACTCAATAGAAATGGCCAGGAGTGGAGCCCCTGAAGATCTCAGTGAGGAGTGGAGCCCCTGAAGATCTCCGAAGGTCCAGTGTCAGCTGGCGGTTCGACCTCAGACTAACCTTCTGGGGTGGGGCGTGGGATGGTGCTCATGATCCGTTCAATCTGGTTGATGGTGGAGGTCCCTGGAAAAAGGGGCCAGCCGAGCAGCATCTCGCCCAGGATGCAGCCCACGCTCCACATGTCCACGCCTTTCGTGTACCTGGGGGACCAAGGCATGGATCCAATCAAGATACACTCGCTGGGGGACTGAATGGCATGGCTGAGCACCACGTTTACCAACTGGAAGCCAAACATGTGGCAGTGGGAGGTGCGTGGAATCCTTCCGGGCCAGCGCCCCTGATTTATGGTCTGGTGTCATACCTGGGGGAACCCAGAAGGATCTCGGGAGCGCGGTACCACCGCGTCGCCACATACTCGGTCAGCGGCGGGTTCCCAGAATCCTCCTGGATCTGACAGAGGGAGCGCGCCAGGCCGAAATCACACAGCTTCACGAAGCAGTCTGTGTCCAGCAGGACGTTGGATGGCTGCCGGCGGAGAGAGCGAGAGAGGCAGAGAGTGAGCACGCTGATGGTTTAGCGGTTGCCGGGTTACTGCCACAGTTCCATGTTTTAGACTTACCTTCTGGTCCCTGTGGATGACATTGCCGGAGTGTAGAAACTTAGTGGCCCTGAGGAGCTGGTACATGATGTAACGCTTGTGGATGTCCTCCAGGAGCTTGCCTTTCTTTATCACTGCATGTAGGTCTGTCTCTGCATGGGGACAGGAGCAGCGAACGGCCGCTAAAGAGACCAGCCCATCTGGGACAGGAGCAGCGAATGGCCACTACAGTCCTCATCACTAGGTGGGGTTAGGGACAGAGGGACCAGAAACCAAGCTAATAAAAGAAACACCTGTGAGAATGCTTGGGGACAGCTGATGTGTCAAAATCGGGAAAACGCCTGTAGGTCCCAGGTGAATCTCCTCTAGGTCAGTACAGTTCTGCTCAATGGTCCCCGACCATTTGGCAATATGAACTCACGTGGATTCTTGACCCGATGACAGGAGATCAGAGTCTTTCCACCTTACCTCTACTTCACTGTGAACCATCATGGTGCTCTTGAAAAACCCAACATCTACTGTGTAATCTGTACAGACCTTCAGCTGGTCCCTAACAACAAAGGCCGCTTGACGCGCAGAGAGCACAGAAACGCCGCCAGCTTTCGCTCTCTCGTGCTGCAATGCTGGCCAGGCCACGGCGGGCTAACTGCAGAGCAGAAGTGTTGACTCGGCAGCCGCTGCACTCTGCCAAGATGAGTCACGTCTCTGGAAACTGCTGGAACTTCTCTGCATCTACGTGCATTTTTTAGAAGTGTGCTTTGCAACTCAGATGATTAATCCACAATACCCACTTGATCAGCGATGTAAAGGAGCATTGGTTACTAACCAGTTAGAGAAGAACTAGTTGTACTTATAATCCTTACAAAAACAGCCAGCTGGCCTGGATTACAGATACACCTTAAGTGATATTAAGCTGGATGAAAATATAACCTGCATGCAAGAATTGAGAACAAACGCAATAAAGGAATCTAGCAGACATCAGACTAAGTCATATTTGCTCTTAATTTCCATAATAAATCACACAACCCTGTAGAACAAAGATACGAATTGTCTAGCCATTCTATTATTGTCCCTATGCACTATGGCCCTGAACACAGGCCTCACGTCACGAGGCACATCAATGCGGAGAACCTCTCACTTTATTAAAGTTTATGAAGTCACTCACACACACGGTCAGGATTAAGGGTCCTCACCCATGTACTCAAACACCAGGTATATATCTTTGTCATTCTGGGCTCGCATGACGTTAAGCAGCTTGATGATGTTGGAATGACCTCCAAACTCCTGCCAACGAACACAGCGAGTAAACATCACCAGAATGTAACAGACATCCGAAGGCATGATGACAGTTTGTATGTATGCTTGTGGTCATATAACCTAATGAAATGTTTGAACTTTATGACCTATCAGAAAGGTCACACATTAGAATTCTTTAAACTGAAAATTAATTTTACAAACCTTCGATAAACAATCAATACCTTCTTTTAACCACAAAAATCACTAAAACTTGAAATATTGTTCCCTCTATTAAAACATATTTCCTATATATCACTTGGCCCTGATATTACGATGGCCATCTTCCGAAAATCTAAAATTAAAATCCAAAAGTCCGTCACGGTGATTTTGCACTGACTGTCGTGTATCGCATTTGACACGCGACGATGTCAGTTCTACAGAACTCTTAATAAAATTGTGTAGAGATCAGCAGGTATTCTGAGCTGGAGGACGTTTTACCTGCAGAAACGCGATTTCCCGGAACGTCCTCTGTGGACACAAGCCAGTAAAACAATTAGACAAATGCAGCAATACATTGCAAGAATATGAAATATTTTCCTTATTCCCACAGTACCAGAATAAAGCCATGTTTTTTGTGAAAAACATTACATATACTTTGTAAGGCACTGCAACTCTGACCAGGATAAGTGGCTGGAGGATTGACGGATGGACGGACGGACGGCTGTTTGCTCCACCTGAACTCGGTTTCACTGTTTATCTTGGTGTGTTCTCTTTTGTTTGCTTGCCCAGTAACCCAGTTTCCACTGTTGACACCAGTCCCAAAACCCAGAATAGTTACTTGTGTGTTTGATTCCTGTTTATCCCCCGAGCATCAGTACTGAATCCTTTTGTTGCCAAATTAACCCACTGAATCTTGTCTATATGCTTGTGTTGTGCTGACCCCATCTTGCCCCTGCTTATCCCCGAAATTGGAAAAAAATCTCCTCTCAGAAGGTCACATGATTCCCCCCAACACCCTTACCTGGGCATCAGTCCTGTTACGAAATGCGTCAAATATCTTTTTCACCGCCACAACCTCTCCCGTTTTGCGGTCGATGGCCTTCCACACAATCCCATAAGCCTGGGGGACAGGCAGAGTGGGTCACGGGCAGAACTAATAAGCACCATGTGACAACCATAGCCCATAAACAGCGTTGCCAAGTGACCTTAAATAGGTCTAATTTCAGGGGGGCAGGGGGAATTGGAACAGGGGAAGAAGTCAGAGAAAGGGAACAGTAACACCAGGATGATGGAGAGTTACGCTAGCGGTGAAAGTTCACTCCCGGAAGCAGAGAAAAACTCTGACTCTCCAGGACCCGGGGGAAGGCCTCATCCTGATATTACCTTATCAAGTCACACTGCACTGAGTCACCGTCCCAGAGGGATAAGGGTCCGCCCTCCCAAAAGTAGAATGAGTGTTAAAGGCAGCTGTGTTCTCTGCTTCAGTAAGACTCCTAGTGTGTGTGTGTGTGTGTACATAGATATTCTTTACTGGAATTGTAACGATAATCCAAACTGAGGGGACTGAAATAGAGCAGAAAAAATACAACCTGAGATATCATTACAGTACACTTAAAGGCTGCATTTTTTCTCCCTTATTAAATACTCAAACAACAGGGGATCAGGATCAGAACCAAGCAAATCCCTGGACTTTTTCTGTCAGCAGACTGGTTACACAACAGAGAGGCTCTGATTTTCACAATTCAAAACATTTGTTACTCTACCATTTATCCTCTTCCCCTTGAGCAAACATTATACTTCATATGCTCTTAGAAGGAGGCCACAGGGCAGACTGAAGCTATTATCATAAGGTAGATGCGTGGGTCTGTGCAGGTAACCCGGCTTATCGGCTACGACGCAGGACACGGAACCTCTGTATGCCTGTTTGCCCCGGGCAGACATTCAGTAGCGGGGACCACCTGCCTTCAACGACCCTGTTGGAAAGCTGGGTCTGAAGTTCGTGTAGGTACCACATGTGTTCTTCTAGGGGTGACGGGGAACACGTGAAGAACAAAGCCTAGTCTGATATGATCAAAGAGCACATACTGACATGTTTCTTCTACATGATCATGTTCTCACTTGACTGCACACACAAATAACCATTTTTTAATAACAAAAAAACTTAAAAAGTTAGAATAAGAACACAAAGAACACAAATACTAATTTTAATATGTAAGTATTACTAATGCATAGGCTGAAATGACAGCCAGAATATCAGAACCACCAAGATATTAATCTGATCCAGTATTCCCAGCCTTGGAAAGACTCAAAGAGCTGGTCTAGCAGATCAGTATGAGCGCATCTCCAGAGTGTCACTGTACGCACCGCAAAATATCAACTGTGGATATGAAAGAAATTTATACATACCGCCTGGAGACAGCGTACCGAGGGTATTTAATCACCTTTACTTACCCCCTTTCCAAGTCTTCGCTTAATTTCATATTTTTGAGAAATGTGCTGCTCCACGTCTGCGACGTTCATGATGCAGATGTTAGTATTTATTTATTTGCAGGGGCCGGAGTCGGACTAAGTACTTAGAACGGGTCTATGTCAGCTCCATCACAGCGCAGAAAGTGAGGAAGGCTCATCTCATCTCATCTCATCTCATCTCATCTCATCTCCATCACCTACCTGCTGCGTACACTGACACTGGGTCACTGATACATCATTCAGTTCAACAAGCTGTGATTTGCATGAACTTGCTTCGCGTTTTCACTGAAGGAAGTTACATTCCCTGCCTTTCACCTCAAGCTCAGCTTTCCTGTTACTAATTTACTGATCTAGTTACTGATCAAACCCTGCCATCAGCGCTTATAGACGTATGCCATGGTAACCCTAGCTGACTTTAAAACACTCTAATAAGTGGCTTCGGGACCGGGACCGGGACCGGACCGTGGGGCTGGCACCGTCTTTTCTGCTGCTTGTAAGCAGTTTCGGTTTCCTTTGTGTTCGTTCGTTGCCATGGAGACGCGGTTCTACCGGACAGACCGGCTTCTGCTCTTAAAGGGGCCGCACGCTGTCTCTTGGCTGCGAGGGGCGTGGCACCGTTCTCTGAAAACGTCATGGCGTGTTGGCGGTGGTCCCCATTCAACGTGATCGGGTGTATGCATCTGGGTGTGACTCGTCCGACAAATGGCCAGGCTTGCGGAATGTGTAACATCTCAAGCTAGTCCAGAAATTTAACAGAGCCTTCCCACACACGGACAAGTCCAACAACATCATGATGTTTCTCTTCTGTAACTTCTCCGTGGTGCCTTTAACACCATTCAGAATTCCCTCCTGGGGAAGAAGGTCAAGATGGTGCAGTTTGAGGACCCATGTCTGGCTGAATCACAGATCTCCGCACTAAGCCACAGTAACTGGTCATGTGACTTGGTGTTGACTAACACCAGGTGCCCCAAGAGGACAGTAGTCACCATTGCCCTTTACACCACAGACTTCAGGGTCCACACTGTGTTATGCCGTCATGGAGAGTTCTCTTATGATTCTAAGGTCTTGAGATGTACCAGTGAAATATATCTTAGTCAATATCAGGTTCTTCACTGGCGAGGCGAGCGACATATCACGGTGAAGGAAGTGAATAGTATGAACAAGCTTTTGAGAACAATCTTTTGTCGTTGGACTGGGTCTGGACTCCTTGGAAGCCTTGCTGAAACAACAAAGGTGGCCTGGCTGAGACTGCCAACCTGATGGTGGAAGATCACCAGGCGGGAATTGTTAAGACGGACATAATTTAATGATGCTGAACAGTATCAGCAGTGAATGCGTTGGTAAGGCAGGTCATCGGCCGGTAGCAATGGAAGGTCCTGTAGGCCCTGGAGACAACGTCACCTTCGGCATTTTGGTAGCATTGTTGGAATGAAAGCGTTAATGTCTGTATGCACGGTTTGTATATGTGCCCCTTAAATAATTAGTGTAACATCTTCGTGTAATAAATTGTCATTGAAAATCACTGGAAAATTAATGCTTATTCAATACAACATCAGTACACTGGACAAAATATACTGAGTAGTCGTGATATCTTGAAATGCTTTGGTCAGGTTTGTTTATTATTATTTGCATTATTATGGGCATGCAGCTGTGAGCGCTATGTCATATTTCTCCTCGAGGATATAAGATTTATGCTCTCACAGACCTGCTACAAGGGGGGAAGCAATCCTCCCAACGCGACACCAGGGGGCGACGCAGCTGGCGCGAATACCACTGCTGCCGCGCCTTCGAGTCTGTATTCTGGCGTTGAACTGAGGGCTGTAGTGCCTACCGGTCCTGTAAAACGGATAGGATTTGTGGTCTTGCGTGTCGAAGCTTATGTTGAATTCCGTGATGATCGATGGACTGGCCAGCTGACTGCAAGACAAACAATTCATACATTTGTAGTTCATTAATATAATTTATATATTATCATGCTACAGATTATTTCATATGATGAATTGCACAGTGGCAGAGTGAGTAGTACAGTGGCCTCATACCTCCGGGTTGTAGATTTTATTCCCAAACCTGGCTCTCTGGGTGCACATTTTCCAAGTGTTCCTATGAATTTTTTCCCAGTATGCTGATTTCCCACCAAAGTGCACGCGTGGTAGGAAACGTGTCCACAGCTTGTGGTTATTTGTCTTGATCTGTGAGAGTGCCCTGCGACTTACTGGCATCCCGTCTGTCCCGTTATGGGGTGCTCCCTGCCCCTATAGGGCACCTGTGTTTCCTGGCATAAAGGCTCCAGGATGACTGCAACCTCATATAGTACCGTAGACGATCATTTAAAGAAGATGGATTAATAATTCAACACACGACAACGGCCATCAACGCATTTACAGTTTGAACCTTAAACATTTTTTTTTTTATGTTTACTAGAGTAACATAGATTTACTACTCTACTGAGCAGAGGTGATTCTAAAATTGCATTTAATATTAGGCATTTTATATAGAATACGGCATTATTTACATACCTACGTTTTATTTTGTAGATCCAATGTAGCCTAATTTAAAGTAATGTGATAAATAATATTAGTCACTATTAGCAATTTAAATGACATTTCGATTTTTTTGTACTTAGGAAGTAGATTCAAATGAAAGGATTAACTTAAGAAAATAACTGACTCTGTAATACTGATGTCAGCTGGCAGTGGATTAAACAAAAAGAACACGTACTGTAATCCATAAATCAATCCAAACAAAAGGCTGTGATGGAAAAAACAACATATAGGCATACATAATTGTACATTTATTTAAACCCGAAACGCAAAATCAACATTTAGCAATAAAGGATGCAAAGTTTTATCAGAGCCTATTTTTAAAGCATGATTCAAGAAATTGACAGGCCTCCAAAGAAAAAAAGAAAAAGTGCCTTTCCTACCACGTGAGCTCAACGTAATACAATGTTATAAATTATATATGACAAAGAACTCCCGATAGTTTAAATATACACAGGATTTACACCATCACAATTCATGCTTGTCAGATCAAATGTAAACATATAAATTGTCTGAAATAGCCGTGCTGTCCAGCTCCTTCTTGAGGTCCCGCCCAGGGGGCCCTTGTGGTACTTTATAGCTGAGTAACGGCTCGTTAATATAAGAAGTCTCTAGGGCCACGTTATCTGACAGATGGGTATGAAGATCGGATTTATAGTCATATACTGATTTTTCGACATTTTTTTCAAAATAACTTTGGCTAAAAATGATTCAAGAACGCGTTACGTTTCTCAGGATTCCACTTTGCGTGATCATATTTACAGTTTCAGGTAAGAAATAATCTCTTGAGATGTGTGGTGTTCTGAAATAATTATGAAAGGTGGACAGATAAATTTCAATTGACTGGTAAATACCTCGTGTTGAAACGGCAGGAGATGTTACAGAGAATTGGAAAAAAGTATTACTTACTAAAATTAGTTCTGTGTAAGTTTTTCGGTAAATGAAATGTGTAAAATATGAAACGGAAAAGAGTGTGTGCTTGATACAGGAGGGGAAAACATTAGTAAGAAGAATTCTGGGGGTACCGTTGTCCTCACCTTATCTGTTCTAGCTAAATATTAATCAGTAGATGGTTCAGACTATAATTCAGGATTATGGTTTATTTTCTTAAAAAGATTACTATATGCTAATTCTTCATCATCGTAGCCATGTATTTATTAATCCCACCCTTTACCATAGGGAAATCTGAGATTTGCTCAAAGTCTGACTTGAAATCTTAACGTACAGAATTTTATAATATTCGACATGTGTTGCAAATACGGTGTTGGAAGACCATTGCGCTGTAGGTAAATTATACGTTAGAATGTGATTCCTTTCATGTATTAACAAAGGGTTAATACAACAGGAATCTCCGGAGTTTTAATGCTGATGCTTTGTAAATGTGTTCTTTCTTTATTTATGTGTGTTGCAACAAATAATCCATAAGTCTGACTGAATTTGATAATAATGCCAAAAATGTCAGGACAGAATGAGAAGTTAGCCATGGTCATCGATTCAACCCCGTAATTTCCTTCTTCACATGGCATTGGGAGACGGCGAGAGCTCGTAAAACATTGAAATAATAATGTAAAGGACAATAATTTAGGGTTTAAAATACATCATTGACAAGCCATCATGTCTTGAGATTATTAAAGAATGTCAAGTGTTATGGTGAATGACTTTAGTTGGCTTGATCTGCCTTTCTTCAAGACGGTCTCATTGAGGATCGCAAAGACCTAAGAACCTCAATAAGCCCACAGTCTGTTGTTTAACCTAAACCCACTGAAGAACATGGCCAAGCATGAGCATTTCCGAAGGAGTACTTTGTGGAGCTTTTACACTTTCGATATCTGCAGTTCGAGATGCTTCAGGTGGTTCTTTCCAAAGCAGGTGGTCTCGCACAAAGCCGTCTGGAGGTACCCAAGTCCTATTTTCCCATCCGCTCAATCAGGAGTACAACGACTCCTGCCTGTGCCTTCTACTTCTGCATTGAAATCACAAACCGCCTCTACAATGAATCACTCAAAGACCCCGACTCCCAGGACTACAAAGAGCTTCGGCAAGAAGTTACCCAGTTGGTAGGAGCGTAACTAAATTTACTCCAGACCATAATAATAACTGATTAATAAAATTTAATAATAGTAAACAACATATATTGGAACTTTCTGTTTCCTGTTTGGATAAAAATCTCAATGAAGATGCAAAATTCATTATGAAGTGAGTTTAACATATCCATAGATAACTAGATCAAGCCTGGTTAGCTATAACTCTGATTGCTACAATAAATGGCACTAAAACTGTAAGCGATGATTTATGGTACCCAAAAGTGAACAGTAAGTCCCAAGAATGATCGCTAAGCCAGTTAACTTGCTTCACAGTAAACCCCAACAGTCTCTTTGTTTGTCATTTAGTTCAACGGCGTATTTGGCTGCCCAAGCTGTGACACTTCCGACACTTACATGGGCATTCTAGACATGACCTTCAGGTAATCATGCACTAATGTCTAATTTCCTTACGCCTCTTTCATTGTTGAAGTAAAGATCAAAGATCTAAAACCAGCTCAGTGAGTCTGTAGCCAGCTTGTTCAAAATCTCTTACATTAACCAATAAATTACATATCACTTTGGTAGATGTTTTATTTACCTCAGACACAACAGATTTAAATTTAAAGTAGTTTAAAATTTATTTGATCCATAATAATAATAATTATTATTATTGTTGTTGTTAATATTGACTTTGTTGACATTCAGAGGTTTGATTTAATGGTTTTGGTTGTTTTCAGGAATGGATCTGTGATTGCAAACTCAACTATTGCCTTCTCCACGCCATCCATTAATCAGGCTGTGGTGAAGAACCTGTTCATAAGAACTGTGACCAAACATCCACCAGAAGACCTTAAACTGGATGTCAAATACACCACAGGTAGTCCTTCTGACTTCTCCAGGTCTAAGCTTCCCCTCATTCGCATTCTAAGTACTGGTGAGAAGACTTGATCATCATGGCTAGAAATGTTGATGAAAGTCGATCTTTCTGCTCAGATGTGGCAACCCCAGTACCAGCACCTGTGGTGGAG
The DNA here is from genome assembly GCA_009936485.2 of Gymnarchus niloticus. Taxonomy (NCBI): domain Eukaryota; kingdom Metazoa; phylum Chordata; class Actinopteri; order Osteoglossiformes; family Gymnarchidae; genus Gymnarchus; species Gymnarchus niloticus. Next base: position 2,048 of record JAACJT020023354.1, on the reverse strand, counting down.
ACCACCACAACTCCAATTCCCAGGACAACCCATCAACTCTCAATACAGACCACTCAGCTGACTACTCAAAGCACTGCACAGTTTTCTTTAAGTACTTCAGTCAGTACTGCCGCAGAAATAACTACTGATCCTACAGTACTTTCAACAAGATATACGATGACAGATGTCTCAAGTAGTACACCGTCGGGAAACTTCC
>JAACJT020023353.1:0-23382 GCA_009936485.2 Gymnarchus niloticus | reverse complement strand
GGCTGGGGTACACCCTGGACGGGATGCCAGTCCATCACAGGGCACAAGGCTGGGGTACACCCTGGATGGGATGCCAGGTCATAATAGGGCTCATACATATACACTAACAACTATTCAATATGGAGAGATATCAGTTTGTCAGCTCATATGTCTTTGGGCTGTGGAAGGAAACTGGAGTGTCTTGTGGAAACCAGCAAGACGCTGAGAGAACACGCAAACTCCACAAGCACAGAATGGAGGCAGGATTCAAAGCCCCAACACTGGAGGTGCGAGGTTACAGTGCTGCCCAGTGAGCCACCTCCCATCATGCCTGTAGTTTTTCCCATTGTTTTTCAGTCGAAGCAGCCTTGCGTGAACTCGCGCGTCACTCACAGGATGCTAACATTTAGCCTTTACAAATGAGCAGAAGCCACAGTCTCAGGCTTCTGCAGTATGGTGAAGAAACATGCTGCACTTGGAACTGCTGTTTGATATGAACCCACATGCAGCGCTGAATCTAAAACGTTGAGACCTCTGTTACAGTGTGTTCAGATATCGTCTAACGTCCAGGGTATGTCTGCCTGTGAATTGGCAGTATGGTACCTCCCCTCTCGCTGACTCACAAGCTAGCACCGCCTATGGAGCCAACGAAAACTACATTTGGAGGAGTCTCTAGGTAGTAATGGTAGCTGGACTCTTTTTGTGTTTTGAGAGTTTGTGTCTCTTAAGCGTTTGTTCCCAGCCTCGTCCTCTTGTATCTTCTTGTAACCCAGCTCTCAAGCTCTATATTCATTCATATGTTTATTCTGTGAGAAGCAAGAAGGTGTGGCCATCACAGGAAGGAGAATCAGGTGACCAGGAATGACTGCAATGATTCGCTCCAGCAATCACTCGGTCACAGGTAGAGGTATAAAGGCGTGGCTTTTCCCAATTTTGGTGTTAGGTTGCGGTGGCCTATGACCTGGTGGCCATATTTGGCTTTGGTACTTCTTCCTCTGTTTAGTATGGACCTGGTCCTTCACCGGTCCCGGTCCCTGTCCCTGCCCCTGTCCCTTCTGTTTGTCATGGGATTCAGCTGTTCTGAAAAATTCTCACCACTCCTCAAATGAAAAATATAAATCTTCAAAGGGAAATCCAGAAGCAATGAAGTATGTCAATGAATGTTGCAGAAAACGGAATTGTGCAAACATCTATCACAGAACCGCCGGCAAATAAAAATCACTGCGGCAGAGCAGAATGAATAAACTGGACCAAATCAACCCGTTAGGTCCCTATGAATGCAGCACAACATTTCATGAAAAACACGACATTCCGTTCAGCCAATGCTCAGCTCGGATTCCTTGGACCAGATTTATGAAGCTATTCTGTCGACGCAAGGAAATTAAGCAGTGATAAGTGATGTTGTCTGACCGTTTGTTACACAGTAAACGATACACTTGTGTTTAAGGTTATTTCACTTTCAACACATCTGCCATCCAAACACAACTACAGGGAATCGTGAAGGCTGACAATGGTGAAGGTATCAGTGTCAGTGACTGTTATGAATTTGTAACCAGAGCAGTTTTACTATTACCGTCAAAACAGAATATCAGAAAAGTCAAGCGTGAATACGGGGGAAGAGGTGAGAAAATCATTTCAGAGCTGCGAGACTGCTGAAGCGGGAGACTTCAGAGCTGCGAGACTGCTGAAGCGGGAGACTTTGGCTGATGCGTTTGGATGTAGCGTATAATAAAAAAACCAGCAGACTTTTTGACTGAAAGAAACATTTTGTTGGGAAATATTCCTATGCATCAGATTAGCTTAATTATTTTCTGTGACCAGGAACAATTCCAACGATGGAAGTAAATACTGATTACGGGAACTTACAGTGTATCAGTAATTACGCTATTTTATTCTTTTTATTTGTTCTACTCTTATATACTTTCATCCTTTTTTCAGAGTTGGCCGCTGACAGCATCCAAATATGATGAGCTTAGTGATTTGAGGAGGCTATTTGGCACTGTTTTGGTTTCCTAATGCAGGGATAAACATGATCTAATAATAATATCTGACAAATCTGGTACTAGTGGCCTCTTCAGTTCCTCACAGGGCTTATGGCCCCGAGGCTGCAGGCAGATCTACTGCAGAGTCTTGTCCTTAGCCATAAAGGCTAGTGTAAATCGATTTCTTGGCGTGAGCTGTGACAAAAACAGCATGTAATGCTGCATGTTTTTTTATCGGTTGTAACAATGCGTCATCTTTATTTCTACAGCAGCCCGATCCCCTGGTCTAGAAGCTTGTCTGTTCCTTCATCCCAAGAACCCAGTCGCACTTTGAGGGACCTCAGTAAAACGTAAGTACCGCATCCTGAAAAACCACTGGCACAACAAACATTTGTGGTGCACGCTGAGGGTTTAAGCTTCTCACCTCTACACAATTTCATGGAGGGAATAGTTTTGGAACTCAGAAATCGCAGTGAAAACTTTTCACTTCTGCGAGGATTAACCCACGCTATTTTTTTGTCGCTTTTGTTTTTTCTGTCATCAGCAGTTCATTTATCAAGGATTCGTTTCCTTTGTCACTGAAGGAGATAGTCCTTCACTGCCCTTCACTCCTGCCCCCAACTGGACTCCTAGTCCCAGCTTTGGTTCAGACAGCTTTGTTACACTGAGCCTTCTGACGGTCGTATACCTAAAAAGCGGTCAGAACTAGGAGAATTCGAAACACCACCGAGCACGTCATTGGAGGAAAAACAATTACATACTTAAAGAGATGTTGTGTAGTTCACGATACCAACACAATGATTTTGCGAGAGAGTCTGTTGATTTCTTGCCATGATTTGCCAGTCTTTTGCATGGCTTTAAAGTTTCGTGGTGATCTGCTGTATATATCTGGACGTCCCTGAACAAACTTGGCTGGCTTAATCTCGTGTTCTTTCATTCTGGGGGCAAAATTGTGGTCAGGTTGCCCGATCGACTACGTAACATGTGTTGACCAATTTCAGCACGTGAGCGGTCTCAGCCATAAGAATCAGTGCACACTGAAGTTTAGATCGCCTCCCTGAACGTTGTGTTTCTTTCACCAGTACCATAGTGCACCTGCATGTCCGGTGAACAAAGTCTTATTCGTTTGCAGTACACGACCACTTTTAAAGGACCGTGTATCGGGCCGTTAGCAGAGTTATCGGATAGATTTTTGCAGTACCGATTTCCTGACAGCACAGAGCCAGTTGTTAAGATGGGAAGTGAGAGGATGACGCGTCTATCCTGGAGTGCAAGCTTGACTCTGCAGAGACAACAGGAGGTGCTCATAAAGCCAAGGGCTTTATGAAAGAGTGATCAGGATTAATAGATGATCTTCTTGATCTTCTATTCAAGGTGGTTCTTGGATGATGTAGAAATCCTGCATGTGCAGAAATCCTTTGCTGTAGTTAAATCAAGGGGCCAGGTTCGCTTCACGTGGTAAAGCGTGTTTAATGTCAGCACTCCTCAGAGCTATGCGGTGCTGAGGAAACCCCGTCGCATTTTCACATTGTTCACTGATCCTGTGTAGACTCCATGTGTAAAATCACATTTTAAATCCAAAGACGAGTATCCGGATCCTTCTCTTTAGTAGGTAAAATATATAAACCCAATATCAAAATTAATTTAATAATTGTAGAAACCTTCATTAGTTTTATTGTTTGTGTATGTCAACACTAGAGGGCAGCACACATCAAGTCATGTGACGAGGCGGCTTCTGGGGTTAAAGGTTGCAGATACGGGGAACATAGAGACATGGGTGGCGGGAGAATACGGTTCTTACCATAAGCCGCAGTGCAACGATATGACAAACAGAACCTTACAGCTACAATAGAACACAAACTGGAACGTCATTTTCACCAACTAGACACTGGTTTGTTTACGAGTAAGGAAACTCTTCAAACACCCGTGTGAAATAGCTTACAGGATAGCTATAACAACAATAATAATACATGTACAGTTCCTTATTTGTTTGATTCTGTCAGGAATAAAAGTGTTTTTTTGGCTTTCCTTTATCTTCAGTCAAATTAATGTAAACTGACGACTCTGACACACTCTTTATAATGGTCATTAGCCAAGCAACATATGGTGCTCTGTCAGCAGGAAACATTTATTGTTCAGTTTTCAGCCTTTGTCTCTAATTCGGACTTCACGTTAATTAAAGACGCAGCATTCATGTGGCAACATTTTATTACCTTTGAGGTCAATGGTGTAGTTTATATGCATAGTGTGAGAATAAGTCATCTCTATGCTTGTCATCTCCCTTCCCTAAATCCCTCAGAGGATGGCCACCTGGACATGTTCTGCAATTGATCCCCATGCAGTTTATCCTCTGCATGAAGACGGCTTTCTTTCCAAACCCAGAGTCACGGCCACACGCTGCTTAACGTGCATGAATAATATTCTTGAAGTGCTCTAATCACAGATGAGGCACAACGGGGCCACTTGTACAAAGATGCAGTAGGGAAGCAGGCATCGATATCACCCAGGCTCCTGATTCGAGCTCTCACCCGATTAAGGATCACTCCTTGGCCATGCAGAAGTAGCTGCGTAATGAAGCAGCAGCTTGAGGTTCAATTGCAGTCAAGACTTTACTTCCTGAGCTTCAATTAAACTGAACTCTATTTACTGTAAGTATGTCTGGCGTATGCGTGGCCTGGGGCGGTCATTCATGATAATGATTTGGAGTTAATTTTTTGGGTTCAGCAGATGACAGGAAATTCTCCCAAAATCCACCGGTGCCCCAGAGGCATCTTAGCTACAGTGCTGTTGTCTCCAACGATCAGGGTCATGTTTCGCATGCAAACGTTTTCAACATTTCCAGAGAAAGTTTGGTACTCAAGGGTTTTAGCCCTGCAATCATGACAAAGTTGGTAAGAAGCAGTCTTGCAACCAGATTTATAATCTAAATAAGTCAAATATTATTGATGTGTGTTTGGCTTGGCTCATGGGCCATTTGCTTTCAGTTCCACTGCCATTAAAGCTCAGATTGAAAGGGCCTAAGACAGGTACGGTAAGCTGATGTTCAACACACTGTCTGGATGTGGTGGTGGAGTAAACCGAGGTGCAGAGACAGATTGACCAGAGAGACTCATGCTGGGTATACTGGGGTGACGTTACTGAGGAGAGCATAAGACACAGGATAGAACAAACTGGCCAGGCAAGGCAAGGCACTGGAAGACCTTCTGACAAGTCTGAAATGGGAGACAGAATAAAAATGATCCATAGTTATAAACTTAAAGTCTATCAGTGCTACTCCATGGGGCCGATGTTCTCTTTGCAGTCATTCATTAAATTAAAATACAAGCACATACATTGAGATTTATACATAGTGTTTTGTAATTTCATCCAAACATTGATATGGAAATGATTACATTCACAATTACCCATTAATATCAAATCCAGAGTGAAGTGTCTTAGAGAATAAATTCAATGTTTTGTCGGATGTAAAGCATATTTGCATAATTCTTCAAGGAAAACGTCCCATTTTAAAGGAACTGACAAGATCTGCAGTTATACTGAATCTTCTGTATTTTTTTTTACAGCGCCACCTTAAACGTGACAAAATGCTTTTAATACCGTGATTCTGTACATGTTGTTTCATGATCGCAGTACTGCAAAACAAAATAGGTGGCAGGTATAGTACACAGACACATGGTTGTGGATTTTGCCTGTTTAACAAGGTGATGAACTTAGAGACTTTAGGGCCTTATTGGCGTGTTTTCCAGAAAGAATGGGTGAAATAGTATGGTAATTGATTAGTGAGGGCTTGATAAACACTGTAGATAAAATGTTTGTGGCCCCATGAAGTCAGACACATGAAACATGTCACCTCAGTGTTTAGTCCTGTCACGTCTATGGCCAAAATGATTTGATGCTGTACAGTACACCCTATAAAAGGACCAATCAACCCATTTTCATTTGGAAGGTAGCAGCTCATTGTATGGTCAATGAATGAACCACTATCTAAAATTTAATACACTCATCTTCTTCCTTCTGGTTACACATCTCCTGCGTAAAATCAGAAATCACTCATTCGACCTCCATTGGTGGACAGTCAGTCCATGCCTTGCTCTTCGATAGCCAGACCAGCTAGCCAGTAATGCAGACTTTGTTCTTCAGAAGATGTAGAAGTCAGTCAGTACAGCCCACAGGAAAATATCCTTGTATAACGGCCTTCAGTGATTGGAATTAATACGGATGTCAGTTTTGCTTTGTTCCCAAGATGAGAGATGATTTCAAAGCCAAGGCCAGTATTACAAGCAAGAGTGGTAGGGCTCATTTATGTCCTTGAATAAGTCATAAGTCTGTCCTGGTTAACATCAGCATATTGTAATTTTCATCAATACCTGCTTTAACACTATAAAATCCTTCTGTATTCTGATAAATATCCATATTTCTGTTATAATTGGTGTCATTTTTCCATATATGAAATATGCGTATAGCTCACATTACATACCAAGTTCTCGAAGTACAATTTTTATATTATGAACTTGGGATTAATAATGCCTATTACCCTTTAACAATAATTGTTGCTGTGCAGTTACCAAGCAGGTTGACTGAGTGTACACCTGGACTAAAATATTTTGTCTGTAATTTTATTCTAAACAACACAATTCCTCTGTGCCAGGGGGCAAACAAGGAGTTAAACTGTCCAAAGATCTGCTTTTGATCTGCTCTCAGATCACGTATCTCATTGAGTAGACCTCATTAAAGCAAAAGCAAAATGCATGCTGGGAAACACTAGGCAATCTCGGGCAATAATAATGATGTACTCGAAAATACCTTGTGACCAGGCAAGCAGTATGTGCTGTCAGGCCTGTTGAATGGCTATGACGTCATGCATCATGGATGCAGTCCTTCTGGTGCCTCTTCTGGAGACTGAAGCTGTAAGCATGGCCACCTGTCGGTGGTAATCAGGCTCAGACTGCAGCTCATCACTCAGGCGGATGTACAGACACCTCTGGGTGCTTTGCATCTGGAATGTATCCCTCACCAGCCCCCCTCCCCCACCTCTGTCCTTCCTGCTATTTTGTAATGCAGCCACCAGCCAGCTTCAGTTAGCTCATTATGCCACCACCCCCCCCACACAGCTGTGATCTGGTCGTCTGCCTTGCAGACGGTACAGACAATGGAACGCTGCCTGCTGGTGTGACAGAACAGCAGTCAGACAGAAAATCTGCCTCCAGATTTCATTTAACAGCAGTAATAACACTCATGGCTAAGGGTGTCATGATGGCGACCAAGAAGATATATCAAGGTATTCATCAAGATGTAAATTCAGCTGAATTTTTTTCATTTTTGCCGTTTCAGCAATTCACCATATGCCATCAATACCTGAGGTCTGCTTCCACAAGCCAATGTCTTATTTTTCATGCAGAGGAAGGTCCTTTATGAACTGGGCAGCCTCTAAGCGACCAGTTCCTCTCCAGTGCCCACCAAAAGGTGACAAATCTTCATGTGCTGAAGCCCCATCAACTTAGATTCTGCTGAAATAGCTTCACAGATCTAAAAGTACATTCACTTTTTTCCAGAATGACTACTTTCTGATGTTTTTTTCCAGTATATGTTAGTGTTCTGTTAATTTTATTAGAAAAGAGGATTTGCTTTGACATAGGGAGCTGATTTTATTTATGACAGTTTCATCATGGGAACAAAACGTACTATTAAAACTTCTTCAACTGTGAAACTCATCTATTGAAGTAACTTTGAGAAGAGACATAGACAATCAGTAACCTTATCTATACATGCGCTAATGTGGTTTTCATGCAGGGCTTCCTGCAATGCGGCAAATAAGGTATAAACTCTTTTTCAGAACAAGAGTGCATTTTGGGCTAGCATCCTGCTCAGGGTGTACACCAGCCTGGAGCCCTATGCTCTGTAGGAGAGGCATCAGCCCCCATAGGCTGACGTAGAAGATGGATGGATGGATGGATGGATGGATGGATGGATGGATGGATGGATGGATGGATGGATGGATGGAGTTTTTGTGTCAACTGTGGTTTGAGGTTAAGAATGAGGAAGGAAAGACCAAGTAATCAGTGATCCGTACGGAGGAGTACAAGCAGGCGTAGAACAAGGAGGACAACCAGGCCAAAGGTGACAAGGTATTCTGGCCAACATGGCGAGAGACCACCCGAAACTGGGAGAATGGCAGTCATTTATGCTACACAATTTTAGATTTGCTCAGCCCAAATCTTTCCTGTTAGTGAGAAAAAAAACATTTTCTTTTTTTTTTTTGTTGTTTCTCTCCTCTACTGATATGACCGTATGTATCAAGTGCTTTTGAAAGATTCATTGCCATAAGGGATTTTTGATTACATATATGTTATATTACATTTTACAGCTTCAAAAATGGAATCGGAATAACCCTGTCTACGAGTTTTTCATCCATCTTTATCAGGTTATTTATTTTTTATCTTGTCATGATTTCCTGTGACTATACTCAGGAAACAGCTAGGTAGCAATAAAAATCAAACTGGTGGCCATTTATAGGCAGGAGGCTAAGTGGTTTTACGTGTTTTTTTCATATTTTGATTCGTTAGCATACAGGGCACGTTCTCCTTTCACTTCTGCAAGCCACTGACTATCTTTAGCTGTGCAAACGTGAGGTTGGCTGAATGATAATCAGGTGAGGAAGTAAAATTTGTAATTATGCAACCAGCTGTTGCCTCAGAGCTATAAACACAAGTGAAATCAAGTGAATTTCAGCTGCGGTGTAAACATTAACAGAAGGAAATAGGCTAAATTAATTAATATGAGTTTAAATTTAAATGTGTATATAAGAGTTAAAAAAACAAACTCTGCTACTTTCAAGCAGGGAGAAGGACGTTAATTTAGACATTTTTATTTTCATTTTGCTTCGTTGAGGCGGGCCCTTCTTTCTTTAATTTGAGCTTTAGCATGTTATTAACAGTTTTTTTTTTAGCATCCTGTCATTAAAAGTTTTTAGCGGTGAGAATGTCAGAGTTCAGTCTCTGTGGGTGTCATTCTCCAGCTACTTGCTAATCTAGACTGTTTGAGCTGGCGTTAGTCGGTTTTTGGCTAGCTTGCTGTTAGATGATTGACGGAAATAACTTGTACGTTTTGCTCAGTCTTAAAGCCAAGCCCTCACTTAATAAAGCCACAAAGGAGATGTCTCGTTCTGATGACACTGAAAAAGTTTCATTAGTACTGAGACACATTACCATATGGTGCTTCATTCTGATTATGGAGAATCTGATCTTTTCAAACTTTACAGCAAAATGTACATTAATGATAACTTATTTGTAAATGTCTTTAAATTCTTTTAGTGTTTAGTATAATTTATGGTCATTAATCTAAACTATTTACATTTGAGATCTTTTTTTAAGGAATATTTAAGTGATATAACTAGAAATTCATTTGACACTTGACGAGAGTTTGAAATGCACTTCAGAATTTGACGGAGTACACATTTTTTCCAACGCATTTTCATTGCTTCTGCTGCCCAAACTTACCAGCACTTGACTGCCTTTCTGGACGCGGTCTGGACCAATTCACTTACCATTTCATGCTGGTCTGATGAAGGTGGAATTGGCCACTGCAGTCTGGCAGACGGGCTTGTGGACTCCAGGTTCAGTCATTGAGTTGGTCATTGGAGGAAAATCACTTCCTCCTTTTGCTCATACGATTGCTCATTCCCTGTGGATTCAAAGCATTGATTTCTGGAAGGCAAACTTAACTGGGAAGAAATAAGAAGATGCAGAAGACTAGTCAGGTTAGTGATGGATGACTTTAGATAGTCCAGCAACACAAACCTCATTCCATTATGCAGCATATAAGAACACCATCCAATCATCTTACTGCATCTTATTGATGATGTTGACGATTACTACACATATCCAATGTTTGTTGAACTCCGCCCAGTTTGCTTTGAACTCTCGACCAATCCCACGTTAATGATGATTTTTGTCATACTGTTACACACATACAAAATGATGATGATGACAACAATGAGGGTGTCTTCAGGCACATGGGGACTTCCGAGAAGGCCATTTTGTAGACGGATGTACCCATCACAGATGTATAGATTGTGTTATCCCTATCCCTAGACAGGTTGCCGTACCTCTCGTACTTGACTGACAGCTACATGGAGAGGAGTCTGAGTAGCCAACGCCACCGTTCTACGTGCCACGCATTCTCACGCATTCACGAAAGCCCTAACAGGCTGCTACAAGCACTGTGAACTGCAAGTTAGGCACCTTGCTCCTTAACTCATTTTTAGTTCATGTAAAACATTCTACTGCCTTTTCCTCATTTTCTTCCTGACATAAAGTCACGAAAGCCCTATGAAGATCATTTGCACGAAAGGCCTCGATAAACCAACCTGTCCATTAGGCCAATTAAAATTGTGATTTCCAGATATTGCAAAATAACTCGGGAAATTCAACGTACCCTAGGCTACAGTACATTTAACAGCACTATGCCGTCTGGAACTCGAACCCAGAACCCATGGCAGCATGTGGCCGTCTTTCCCCCCAACGTCCATGGAGGACTGTCAGTCTTCCACATTGTAAATGTTAAACGCAGATGTTATTCTGTACCAAAGCGCATGATGTAATCCCATCCACATCCATTGGCATTTCCTGTAGCTTCAGCCGTAGGGCTCCATCGGTGTCACACTTCTGCCAAACGCTGTCCCTGCTTCAGGGGAAGAGCTGTTTATACCATTGAATGCACAGTCCTGGTGACTCCCCGGCCACCTTGTTTCTGGGACCTCTTAATTCTATACAGTATCGGTGTGCAGGGGTCTGTGCCTGTATTCTGCTCTCAGTTCATCGAGTTTCCATCCCTGGACATGACTAATAATGCATTTTAGGCTTTGTTTTTGCTTCATTCTCTCACCTCCAAATTCACAAGGGGCCAATAAGGGTGCCCCTCACGGAGAAATCACACACACACTCTCGCCAAAGATTCAGTGCATCTACACATTGGGCAACACTCAGCGAGAATACTAACTGCAGGTCCTCCGATGCTGCGATGTCAAGATGCGGTGCCTGCTGCTGCAGACAAAGCCCATTATACACACAGCTTTAAAAAGCATTCTCTTAAATGGCTATACAAGCGAACAAGAATAATTCAATGCATGCTTAATTAGCATGTTTGCTATGCTCTCAATTTTAGGTTCAACTCAGAGATGTGTGATTCAAGCCTCTGTGTCCTATGCCGATACTGAAAGATACAGCCACTGTTAAATCCGACAAGCCATGGTGCATGCTATCAATTGCGTGTCTGTTTATAATTAAAGCTATCCTTCATCGCCTGGAGGATAAACAGTAAAATAAAAGTACTTTCCTTTTTTGTGCAGCTGGTTTACAGCAGGAACATTTTAGATGCGAGTCACTCTTCCTCTCGGTTGTTAGCCCTCATTTATTCCCAAGTAGGGACTCTTTTTTGAAAATTCTTTGCATGACGTTTATATTGCATGCTGGAGAAACCTGGTCAGGACAACAGTGATGATGCTGTCCTTTGAGGTGTGAAACAGAGGCTGTCATAATGCTGAAGACCACCAAGGGTCTGACACACTGGCTTCTGTAGACATATCGGTGTTTTCATATCGAGGCAGCTCAGATGTCAACAAACATTTATAAAACATAGCGTGCTGCAGAGTATCCACTAGCCACACAGGGCAGCGTTTTGTTGTTGCTGTTTCGTTTATCAAGTATTATGTCGCATAAGTCAGGTAATATATTCATCTTAGCTGCTTAATTAGCATGCGCTTGTGTCATACCGCTAGCGCGGAATGAGCCGCCAGGATGGGAGTAAACAGAGAAATTCAAAACAAACTCCCATACCGCACCTAAATTTGCATATGAATTGTTTATCGGAGAGCTGTATATTTAATTCCATAGATTTACAGCACAACTACAGTGCTTATTTATGATAATTAGCAAATATCATAATCTACAACTTGTTTCAAAACCCATAAACCTCAAGCAAGTGGCAAATGCGTAACTTGGGATCTAATGTGACAATCTGTCATAGCGTGTGACCTGCCACTCAGATTCATGAATGGTGTTTACCGTCATGAATACATTAGCTTGTGCAGCTATGATTTTTGAACAGAATGGGTAAATCCAATAGAAAACAAACATGAGCAACATGGGCTCCCACAGGACTGGTTTAGAAGCATGAAAGGTCACTGCAGGTCTGCTAGTGAATCAGCTCTGAGTTATGGTAATGGACTTCAGCAGGAGGGCTTGCTGAAGAGCCCTGTAGCCGTCACTGCACCCTATTGTATTAAGGAGCCCGGTTCCTTCTCTCTACTGTCTCTCTCTCTCTCGCTCTCTCTCTCTTCCTGTCTCTCTCACGTTCTTTCCACGGCGGCCACTTGTTTTGTCTGAGCGTTTCTTTATATTGATGGCCTTGTGAATGAGATGTGCTTCTCTGGGATTGTGGGGTAGGGAGTGCTGGGAAATTATAGCGTAAAGACAGAGCTGGAGCATTAGCGAGAGACTCGAAAAAAAACATGCAGACGTCAAGCGGCAAAGAGGGAGAGACGAGAGGAAAGCAAGACTATGATGGAGGGGAGAGAAAAATGAATGGAGACGGGAATGACAGAAGTAAACGAGAGACAGGAATGACGAGCCAGTTGTTAATGGATTATGTTGTAACCGCAGGGAGCTTTTAGATGTAAACAAATAGACTAGTATGGGCTAAAAAAGGCAGCGTCGTAACAAGGAGGTTGTCTGAGTAGGAGGCTTCCACGTGGGATGCGTGAGGCTGAGTGAAGAGAGCTGTTCTTCAGGGTCTCACCGTCACCATGGGGACCGGGTGGTGGCACCAGCATTCGGAGTAACGGCCGGGCCTCCAGAGCCTGACTCCCGTTTTCAGCGTGCAGTGCTGCATTGCTTCGTCTGGAGGAAGACCAGCTGTTCGTCGGCAGTAGTCTCTTAATGCGCGTACGTTATGAAAACAAAGGGTGGCACCGCAGCTGTTTATTTGGGTCCTTGTGTATACAAGTGAAGTGAGAGCATTTTGGTGTGAGTAGTACTTATTAGCCTCACCGTCTTCTTACCTGTTAACAGAGAAAAAAAATACTGAGCCGAGTAACAAAAACTCCAGTGCTCAGTGAAAAAAATTACCTTTCTGGAAAATTCAGTCTGTGCACTCACACATGTAAAAAAAGACTTTAAAAGTAAGATGCGAATTTCAAGCACACATCGTGCTAACGAAAATGTGTGCTGTCATTTATTTCTGGTGTTTTCATTTCTTGAGTGTACAGAACTACAGACCTGAAACATTAATGTTGGCACCTGACCAATAAAGACAGCCAGTGACTACCTCAGCCCAGGGAACTGGTTAGTCTGTGAAATTAGTCCTTCAGCGCAGTGTTTGCATTGCACTCAGCTTCTTACATTAAAATGCAATGCGATTGTATGAAATGAATAGCACTGCTCTGACTCATCAGGTAATACTGGGTGAATTAAAGTGTTTATTCAAATATCAGGTGTGCATCATTTATATCCACAAGCCTAAAGCTGGTCTCTAGTCATATATCAAATCAAGAAAAATATGACTTGCTAATGATTTCACTTTTTGAAAGGAGCTGTTATATTACAGTATCATTCTAAAAGATATATGGCATCTTCTGTTTAATATCAAAAATAGGTCACATAACATATTCAGTAATTATATGTAGACTGCAGTACAAAATTTTTATCGAGGCCTGGCTGCGGCCTCATTCTCATTCATCATTGTTTCACGAAAGTTGTTTCGATTAAATAAATCATTGTCATCCTTATCTGCAAAATAGTTCTGCAATACCAAAGACCTGTGTTTGCATTTAAGGACACTGATTTCTAAGATTCAGGCTATCCATTTACTTGATGTTGTCCTTTAAACTCTCCTTGAGCTCCGATTTGATTCATTGCTTTTGACTGGTAGACGATACATTAATCTCATATTATACGTATCACTTGCTTGACTTGAAAGAGTAAAAATAAAGAATGCGGCTACAACGAGTGTTTGTAAACACACGGAGTCTTAGCTTTGGCTGGCGTCTTCTTTGCAGAGTACACCGACCCGCTCCAAATCTGCCCGGTCTTACCAAATCGCAAGAAGGCTGTGAGAAATGATGCCGGTGAGTGAAATTGTCAGGCGGAGTGAACGAGGGGTTTGCAAATAATACTGAGCAGAATTAAATTGAAGTAGAATTCCCTGAAATGCCTTGGAATGAATCAAAGAGTTTCCCACAATTTGTTGGTGTTTTACGGGGTTCATTTGTTGTGTAGGAAGACTTTTGCAAATGTCAACAACAGAATTCTCACAGCAGCAAAGAAAAATGCAATGTTCTATAAGCAGGTACATGTTTTACCTTGTACATAACAGAATGATTGACACTCCCCTTCCCAGAGGCCCAACAGACTGATATAAAAGGTTAATGTCAAGTAAAATGTATGTGCTACTTCAAAAGCATCCTTCCTAAGAGCTCTAATAGTTGTGACATTCAAGCCGTAGAGGATAGTAAGAACGAGGAAATGCTTTGAATTTTCTTCACTGCACCTTTCCTTACATAACCCAAGCCAAGTTGGGGCTGCCTGAAAATGTGACCCTGAAAGTTAAAACAATGAATGTAGACAAAAGGCCATTCCCTTTCAGTAATAACTCTAAAACAGACAGACTTACTTTAAGGTTTGAAAACTGAGGCAGGCCAACAAACTGGCAAGAACTGCCACAGGACATTGCATGGCAAAAAGCATTGAAATCATTTTTTGTTTAATTTCGCCTACCATAACTAAATTTGCAATACATAATGTGTGTATCAACTTCCAGCATTTTAGGAAGATTTGTCAGACAGAGAAATTGGTTAAATATTTGGTATTTTGTTATTTAGTTTATCTGTTATCCTTCACGGATGGATAATATTGTGAATATTTTAGATTTAGTGCATCAAATTGTGTTGGAAGGTCAATGTATTACTAGGCATTAATTACTCAGCACTTACCTTGATGAATGAAATGTAATTTTCTGGACTTCTTTTAAAGCTGTCCACTCCACATCCTGTACTAGGAAGTTTATGACGCGTGGCAGAGGAACGGAATTCTTGCCCGTCACCAAATTTACCTAAAAGCGTTTGCGATTATGACACGGTTTCGACAGCTAAAGGTATTTAGTTTTTGTGGTATTAGTGCATCCTTTATTTATCCGTGTAGAAAGGGCAACCTACTGGTCCAAGACGGCAGTGAAGAGCAGCTCTGGAAACCATTGCTGATTCAGTCACTCACCTCATCCGGATGATAGGATTGAATGCCTTTCCTGATTCATTCTTGGCATCCTCCTCAAAGCACCAGGTGGACATTCCTCAGTGCATTCCCAAGCCAAGAATTAATAACCACAGAGGTAGCAATTTATTGAAAATTGCGCAATCTGTTTTATTTTTTTTAAAGCTTTATGCATTCCATTTCACCTGAATGTCACTGTTTGTTAACGTTAATTTTATGAAAAATGATACGGCAGCTGAACTGCAACACACCCAACCCACAGAAGTGAGAGCGTCGTCGGAGGCACGTACGTTCCGGAACATCGACGTTACAAACACCTCAGACAAGCAGCCAGGTGCACACACAGAAATCTGGGCGGCAAGCAAACCCACCAAGCCCAAGGTCTGATGGCCCCGTAGTTCTCAGAGTGGCACCTTAATGTCCCCGGTGATTTGTGATTTAGTGCTTTAACTCCATGAGAGGAGAGAGAAGGACACAGAGCAACCAATACAGAATGCATTACTCAAAGATAGGCTTTCTAATGAGTGAAGCTGACAAGAGTGAAACTAATTAATAGAGTTATAGGCACAGCATCTCTCAAGATTACTTTTTTCTTCAGTTCCATGCTTGTCATTTCTATAGTTACAGTTACTATATCAAATATAGCTGATTTGTTTTCTTTTTTTGTAGAAAACCAATTTCTGCTTTTCGGTTTATTTATTTTCAGATTTTCCTGGATACAATAATTCATTTGAAGGGGTATGCAGTTTATTACCCACCGTGAGTCAACAACGCCATTTATGACCCTGCTGTTCCTGTTTCGTTGGTTGTGACCATAAACGCACACACTTCAATTCATACGCACACAATTTCACACCTACACACTTCCATGCACCGACAGTCATGCTAGCAGATAACTTTTTACGATTGCAGCACTTAACAGGGGAATGTCCAGACACACACACGGATCTTAACACCCAGCTAAGTGTGATGTCCATCTGTAAGGTCAGATGGAGGCTTGATAGCTCGTGTCCAGTCAGAAGGCTGCAGAGAGAGGCCACCCAGCAAATTCACATGGTTCCAGGTTAAACAGACAGGAGCTCAGTTAAGCGACCTCCAATGAAAATGTTTTCTGCAGCACTACTTAGGTCCCAAATTCTTTATTGACATGGAAGCAGCTGTCAGACCTTTGTTAGTACCTTACCATGCGTCTTAAGGTGTAAGCAAGCTGTTTTCCATGGGATAGATAATTTTGACTGTCTATACTATATAGTCTGAGGCCATGTTGGCCACATATGCAGTAGCTCCATCCTGTAGAGCGGTAACCTCCTCCATCCTGTAGAGTAGTAATAACCTCCTCCGTCCTGTAGAGCAGTAACCTCTTCCATCCCATAGAGTAGTAATAACCTCCTCCATCCTGTAGAGCAGTAATCTCCTCCATCCTGTAGAGCAGTAATCTCCTCCATCCTGTAGAGTAGTAATAACCTCCTCCATCCTGTAGAGCAGTAACCTCCTCCATCCCGTAGAGTAGTAATAACCTCCTCCGTCCTGTAGAGCAGTAACCTCTTCCATCCCATAGAGTAGTAATAACCTCCTCCGTCCTGTAGAGCAGTAACCTCCTCCATCCCATAGAGTAGTAATAACCTCCTCCGTCCTGTAGAGCAGTAACCTCTTCCATCCCATAGAGTAGTAATAACCTCCTCCGTCCTGTAGAGCAATAACCTCCTCCATCCCGGAGAGTAGTAATAACCTCCTCCATCCTGTAGAGCAGTAACCTCCTCTGTGTAAATGCATCTTACATGAAAAAAAGTCTGCCACACATAACAGGTGTGGCACCAAATGGGACTCAGTGTGACATTGCTATATCTGCCCAGGGTCTACCAGACAAAATTACTCCACTCAATATGAAGAGTCTCAAGAACGTTTGTCACTCACTTTAAGTCCAGGAGTTAACATCACTCCTCAATGAGCTACACATGCCACATTGCAAAGGCTTGAAATAAATGGCATACGTGACTCTACCAGGTGCCCTGTACTACTTGTACTGGATTATGGCTATGGATCTCTCCAATTCTCCTACTAGTAATATTCACATACCGCTGAATCTGCAAGCCATTTAAGCTATTTCACTTCATGTTAGGGATACTCGATAATGAATAGGTAACTGCTTATTAAAAGTAAGGTTGGAGTTATGGAGGAAGGCTGGTAGTACTGTAAGCTGGTTTAAAAACGAGGTCTGAAGCATTACGGTACCTCATGAATGAAAGTGCCAAGAACATGTCATTGTTAATCTGCTTGTGTTGTGTGATGGCACAAGTGAACAGATGGGCTGTTATTGTTCTGGGCATAATTTGCTAAGGATGTTTAAACATCATTCTTACAACTACTGGTCTTACACTGGACCTGTCCTCAGACTGCAGGCCACGATGTGGGCAGAGGATGAGGAAAGGCAAATAATCGCAGCTGATGGAAGGAAGTCATAAATGAGGTAGTAACTTTTATGTCAGTGTAATAAGTTGTGAATAAATCATCATGCTGATTGTACTTCAAAGAACAATTAGGCTTCTCTCTCAGTCCAGACCTTCTTAACTCAATCTGAATAATTTGCATCGTAAAATAAAAACAGATGTTTAACTGGATTTCATTTTTTTGTGTCTGGGTCCAACTGAACTAAAATTTATATAAGCTAAGTAAGACATTTTTTAAACAACTAGATGCCAGTTTGAGCTGCTTGTAAGGTTTTGAAATGTTCTAAAAGTCCTAGCTAAGAATTGTTTTGACATTAGTATTTTGTGTATATCTTCTGTAATATATCATTTCAAATGGTAGTTGTTTACTTAGACAACAGCCATTTTATTCCTAAATACTTAAACAAAACAGTTATTATTGGAGAGATCCTCAAGTATAGGCAATTTGCAAAATAGTGTAGGGTAAAATTTGTTGTAATTACTTGGAATGCAAGGTCTCTTCCTACCAACACATTGCTGTGCAGCAGAGTATAGATATTTGTTCAAAAACGAATCACAAATCGGGCAGCAAATTGTAATTCAACGTTGCATACTTTGATCAGTCTCTGAATAATCTTTCACATCATGAAAGCTTTGGAACACTCAATATTTGTAGGCACTACAGATGTCTGTATTTCTTAAAGGTGTTCAGCATCACAGCCCAGAAATATTGATTGATCCCACGGTAACCTCGTCTTATCTATTTCCAACCTGTGAGCAGGAGGAAAGGCGTGTAATTACAGATGATTGTGGACAATGTTAGAGTCTTAGCTCTTATTGGTTAATATGTTCAATGAGTCATAATGCTATTTGTGTGAAGTCCAATGCCTCTTAACCTTATTTTCCATTTAATAATAATAATAATAATAATAATAATAATGCCCCATGGGGTGTTCTGAAGAATCATTCCGATAATAGAAAATGTGACTTTCCCTCTTTTACTTTTGATAGTTATGTGAATATGCATCCTGAATATGGGATTATCAGTGTGCCTTCTGCATGTTCATCCAAGGGCGGGGGAGGGTCTTTCATGTGTGTCTGGTGCCTTATGGGTGGCCATCAGCAGAGCATGAAATAAGCCCTTTGGTGCACTGGGGAAAAGAGCTGTGGCTGATGTCTCATTCAATTCCCTAATTAACTGCAAGCCGCTTCTCGTATTCAAAATGCAAATGACTCATATCTGAATTCACCTCACCTACTTTCCACATAGTTTTGCAATTATGATTTGTGTAGTAAAAATGACAAGTGGTACCTATGTAAGCCATATTCTCGGTCAGCGGCACAATCCTTGCCCATGAGGTTTTCAACCACGTTAGTCTTTGCTAAGTGAAAGTTAATCTGTATAAGATTTATGGTAATGGAAGCTTAAAACACTTCAAAATTTTACTAGTAATCTATGATAAAAACCACGTAACGGTGACCTACTACTTCGGAATTGTGTCTATTTTTGGTAAAATTCTTCAGTAGGCATTGATTGAGCCATTCTGAAGGATCTGCCCTGTGTCTGTCATCATGAGGTCCTAATTCATTCTGGGATTCATCTCAGTCATACTGCAGCTGGGCCTGTTGTATTGCTGGTGATGACAAGGACCTATGATACCTCAGCAAAGAAAGCATGACGTCCATGTTCATCACGTGTCACTCTGCATGAATGGGCTGGAACAATTCAAAATTAATAAGAAAGTGGAGTCTATGGCTTATTGGGCCAATATGCTAATCAGGCACAGACTAAATGGGGAAGACTATAAAGGCTTGGATTTGGTCCAATAACCATGTATTCAGCAAATTTTTGCATTGTCAGTAATTCTCTCCAGTTAGCTCTTGCCCATATTAATTCTCTATGGGGAAAATCTAAAATAATGCTAACGCATTGGTATTTTGTAAAGCAGTTAACAAACAGCCGCTGTGGTGGCTCAGTAGGTAACATACCTGAAGGCATATAGGTTTGATTCTTGGCCATGTGTGAAGTTCATCCCAGCTCCTGCTCTATGCTTCTTGCAGTAGACTCTAGGCTCAATACAACCTTACATTGGATAAGAGTTTATGGAACTGGGTGGATAACTATAGTTTGAAATTCCTGTGCAAAGAAGTGCTCAGTAACATATCGTGTTTGAAGAAAGTGCTTTTATTTAAAGCAACTAGCCATTTCAACAGCCAAACACATAAACGCCCACCTCCTGAGCAAATGCATGGGAAGGGAATTCACACACTACATTGCACAGCCATGCTGGACATTTTACCTACACCAGGGTTTACAATATGGCACAGGTCACTCTACTACATAACTACAGCACACAATTACATCCATGCAGTAAAGAATAACACAGAAAGATACACACAATGCAGCTATTTACAAACCCCAGTGCATGCTGGGAGCTCACCCTAAAGGCAGCACTGGTCTGGGCCACTACAATATTATAGCACAGTTCGGCAATTTCTTGCCTTGTAGACCAAAGGGTGTTCTGGGTTTAGTTTCTGCCTAGCTCTTAATTAAGTAGTTTTGGAGGATTTTTCTATTCAGGCATTTCATGTAAAACTTAACACATAAGATCAGGCTGTGATATTCTTATTGAGTCTAGTAATGCTGAAAAAAGAATGAAAATTACTAAAGTTGTATTAGATGTGATAAAATATTTTCCAGCCATCTGAGTAAAGTATACTTGGATAAATGTGTTTTGAATTAAATTCAAGCTAAAATGAATTGTTCATGACCAAATAATGTGGAATCAATTACTTAAAATGATGAGCACAATTTTTTATCAGGAGGATTGGTCTACATTTTTGAAGAAATCTTGATACCATTACTGCTTCCTCAACCATGAATGTAGTTTTACAAGAGTAAAAAAGTAATGCATTTAGCTTAAGCCTGTGGGATTATTCAATTCTCTAAGCAGAACAGTAGGCTGAAGGTGGCAAGAGATGCCATGAAGGAACATGCATCATGAAATGATAAGGGCCCCGCGCATGCATGCACGGCCATGCGCGTCATGTACCAGTATCTTTACAACGATAACTCTCCTTGTCTTCCGAACGGCACACTTTCTGTCGCACAAGCAAACATGCATATTGAGTAAATCTCCAATGTGGGATCCTGTCAGCGTCAGCCCTATTAGCATTTTTTATCCAGGTGTCTGATTTTGGCTTGTACCTTCTTGTACAGATTTATAAGCAATATTTTGACTGTGGCAGCTAGCTGCTGTGCCAAAGTGCAGTTCTCACCTATGAACATAACAGCACCCTTCGGTAGCAGGAGAAAATATATTTAAATACACGCTCTTTCTTTCTTCTTCTTTGGAAATACGTGATATTCAAAAATGCTCCTATTTGAAAGAAAATGAATCGCTGTCTTGGCAAACAGTATCAAAACAATTCACCTTGATTTGGGGATACCGAGTGTGTCCTTAAATGAAAAGTACACAGTTGTACAAATGACATTTTTAGTCATTATTATTTCCTTGTTTGTCATGATTTCTCTGCTTTTATGTATCACATATGTACAGTATGCATGCAATACCGTAATCAGTAGTAAGAATACATTGGGGAAAAAAGGTTAAAAAAAAAAAACAGCACTACAATGACATACGCAGAATTGGATATTTATGTTCAAGTCATCATTTTCAGAAACAGCAATCTTCAGACGGGGTTCCGCTGTACAGGTTTCCTCCCAAGAAGGATCTTGTGGTTTTTCTTGGCCATATCTCAGCCGATATGTTATATCACTGTATGTACCAGTATCTTATTAATTTACCGGCACTTAAAGCAATTTGAGCTTTTAATCAACAATAACAAAGCGAGTACAATTGTTCATTTGCTTTGATGTAAGCAAAGATAGAAGAATAGACGCTTGGATTTGCGTCGTTTTTTTTAATTTGATTTATTTATGTCTATATATCTGTAGTTATATCAAAATTATGACTTATGATATTTATTAGGGGTGCACAAGAAAAATCAGCCGACTCCAGACACCGTACATTTATTAAATATGACGGAAAATTCAACAGCCAGCTGATTTATTCAATAAGGAAATTCCATGAATGGATACTTTTGAAGCAATTTATTAAAATGGTTAACATTACATATGTTGTAACCCCTCTTAAAAATGCTTGCATTTATTTTCTAGTTCTTCGCTGAGCTGTGCATTAACTGGATTAAACTGGTAAGGGCAGCCAAGCATTCATTCATTCATTTCGGTCTCACATGAGCGGGGCGATGACAGCAGGCTGATTTTACAATGACAAAAAGACCCAGGGCCATATTTTAAAGTCATAATTGAAATATTAAACGTTAACTCTTTCGCCACCACTCAGCTAATAGGACAGCTGGCTACTGTGGGAATTATCCCATTAGAAATAATGAAAATGGAATCAAAGCACAGAATAAGAAATCGAGCTGTTAAGTGCAGGCTAAGGAACAGCTGAACCCACAGATTAATCCTGAGCTGCATCATTCGCTGGCTTCCCACAAGCTGAACATAAGTGGCGTTTTTTTTTTCCCCGGCTGCACAGCCCTATGTTAGCCAATGGTCACTGGCCTGCCATGAAAATTCCCTGTACTTCCATTTCACACCGGCTGGCCTGGATGGTGTAGGCCGAACTGGGCCAACTGCAAAGCGGCCGTCAGGTTTGGAGAGCGCTCCAAACGGCATTTCAGATGATCATACCTATGCGGAAGATAATAGAGAGCCGTTCGAAAGGGAAACGGGGCATATTACTCTGTACGTAGTGAACACCTCATTTAATTATGCTAATAACAATCTAGCCAAAATGCCTTTCTTATATAAAGTTATTACATTGCACATTCCAGAGATACAATTATCTTTATTGCAACTAAGTATTAGACTCAATTTTAAATGTCAATAGCGAAATATGTTCATCACAATAACTTAAAATACACAACTTTCTGAAATTTGGCTCAAATTAGCATCAGCAGTATGAAGTGGCACTAAAAAATGTGATCGTCAGACACACAAACCACATCTGAAAGTCTCAGAGGGGCCATCGGACAACACTGGCTACTTTGATTAAATGTGGAAATAGCTGACATTGAAAATATCAGGGATATCAATTTAAACGAGATCTCCGTTTAGACAAAAGTGAATGAAGCGGACGTATTACCTTGAGCATTCTCCTTGAAATGCACTGCTTCCTGTTAAACGGTGACAGTCAGATGAGCTCATAATGAAAACATACAGGCTCCATGTGCAAAACAAATAAAACAAACATGATTCGATGCTGTATGTCCTGGTGCTTCTGTCAGTGTCGTGCTTATTGAATTACCGCTATGCATTTGGATTGACTTACTGGCCATTCGGTGACGTCTAATTAAGAGCAATGCAGCTGATATTTAGCTTGTAGCTACAGCAGTTGTCGCATAAGCTACACATCTGCACAGTAGCAAAGTGTTAATCAATGGCCTCTGCTGGGTTGAAATGTCATGGTATTTCAAGTCCTACCCCCCAAAGAATCATTATGAACAGAATCGCCTGCGTTATTAGTGTCCATCCCATAAGTTACGACTAAACCAGCCAGCTGATAACACAGAGACAACTTTGATAATGTAATTTTAAATGTCGTAAGTAATATGTGGCCCTATCTTCTTTTGTTGTTGTTGTTGTTTAGTCACGCAGTCGTGTCCGACTCTTCGCGACTCCATGGACCACAGCACGCCAGGCCA
>JAACJT020023352.1:0-23397 GCA_009936485.2 Gymnarchus niloticus | reverse complement strand
GGGGGGGGGGGGGGGGGGGGGGGGGGGGGGGGGGGGGGGGGGGGGGGGGGGGGGGGGGGGGGGGGGGGGGGGGCTGGTTAGAAAACTATGAAGGCGGGAGACACCCTGAAGGCAATGGCAAACAGGAAATGAGAGGGAACTCGAGAAGCACATGCAAACGCCACACATAGAAGAGCTGAACCCCCAGCCCTGCGGGGGACAACAGGACCCAGTAAAGGAAAACATAGCAGTTTTCATGCAGAAGGTTAGATACTCAGAAAGAAAGGTTTATCAGTCCGACTGGGAGATATTTCCTTAGTCCAGCGGCAGGCCTATACAGAAATGAGATGATTAAAAAAACTGGTAAAAATGAGAAAATAAAAGAAACAGAATATACATTACAACCAGGTCAGATAGAATAAGTACAGTGCCATGAAAAAGCATGATTTTCTAATTCCTTCTCCACTAATCCTATAACCGCTTATCCCGACCAGGATTACAGGGCAGACCAGGAACCTATCAGAGGCAGTGCTGGGCTCACGCCTGGGGTACATCCTGGATGGGATGCCAGTCCGGCGCAGGGCCTATACATTGTCAGACTTTAATGAAATGATCATTTAAATCCTGAATTTTCTGTTTACTCGTGTTGTCGTATCTTAAATTCATTAAGCAGTAGGCGGTTCTTCTTGCACCATCTGATGAAGCTCACTGCCAGACTCCAGTTCTCCTCCTCCTCCCTCCCCTCCCTGATGTGTCTCACACTTGTGAAGCCGTTAGAGAAATTTAGGAGTTGGCATAAGCCCTCTGGCATAAATCTCCTGCTACTCAGCCCCACAGCAGAAGTGAAGCTCCTCAAGCGGACAAACCAAGACCTGCAGGTGAGATAGTTCCATCAGCCACGATCGTCCACCTGCATCCTCCTGAGTTTCGTGCGCAGAGAGAAGAGGAAGAAGAGCATTCTCTCTATGCTGCCTGACATGTCCAGACGTGAATGTGCTCCTTGAAGGAGACATGATGGCATCTTCCACACTAACGAGGGCTTTGTAAGCGAGCTGAAGAGGGTCGAGAAACTTCTTCACATGCGGTCTGAGGTGTCTGCAGTTCCAGAGGGTGCCATTCCTCTCTATGTAGGAGGTTTTCCAGAGGGGAGGGACAAACTGAACAGGTGCTGAAAAACTGCACAGGCTCTCAGCAATCAGGCCTTGATTCCATCCAGGCCAGCTGCCTTGCTCATACACAGCTGTTCTACTTCTCTACAGAACTGAATGTGCAAGAAGGGTCACTTGAGGCAGGCGTGATTTCCAGGGATCCTCCAGCAGAGTTGAGGGTCCCTCAGTCAAACAATAAAAATAGATTTAACTCGTTTGCCCTCTGCTGATTCACAGTTTCATCCAGGTGAGCTGCTCTGCTGAGGCCTGTGATCTTCCTCACCCTCATCTCTTTCACTTTGTCCCCCAGCTTTCACTCCATTCTCCCACTCCCTCTGTACCCCCTTCATCTCTTCTCAATCCCCTAACAGGATAATCCTCTTTCTCTTATTAATTAGAGTGTTTTAACATCCTTCATGATGCGTAGGGTGTTGTTTGGGAAACAGCAAATTGTTTTCCCAGTGACGGTGGTATCCACACCAGCTGACGTAAACATGTAACACATCGAGTGAGACAGTTAGTATCCGAGGTGCAGAAACAGAAGCCCTCCAGGTGGATCGCTGTGTCCAACGACTCCGTGAAGCTCCTCAGACGGCACTCTCCGGCTCCTCACCAAAGTGCACGGTACGTCCATCTCGTTCCGAAGCCATCTTACGCTCCCCGTGACCACGGTAGGCAGTCAGGTCCTGCGTTTGCTTCTCTTCTTTCTTTTTCACACTTCAGCTGCTTCTCGTTACCCACGGTTTGGCAACAACAGCTCTGCTGGTATACATCTTGGTTTGGGACCAGTGTTTAGTCTTATGTAGAGTGATAAGCTTCACTATGCTGTAAAGTGTGATACATGTGAATATAATGACAGGAAACAGTCATAAAGTATAACAAAGTAATGAGTATGAAAGTAGACAAAACAGAAGGAAACACTGGAGATCCTGGACATCTTGCCACCACTGGCACCATAGGGCCCTTTGTAGTACCCAACTTCAGCAGTACTATTTAATCGGTACTACTTCATCGTATACACACAAAGATACAGCAAGAGAATAAAACTCACCTAAATTAATCAGTAGATAACTAAAACTTGTCAAGTTCAGTAAATGTCAGGTTATTCTGAATAAAATCCCTGAATATCATGAGTTTGTCAGTAGGTGGCGTTTGATATCTCCCAGTCAATAACAGCCACTTTACTGACACCTTCTGGTAGGCACCGGCACTGCAATTTTTTAAAGATAAAGTTGTTTAGTCACGCAGTCGTGTCCGACTCTTCGCGACTCCATGTACCACAGCACGCCAGGCCGCCATGTCCTCCACCGCCTCTCGAAGCCTGCCCAAACTCATGTTCATTACAAAGATAAAGTAGCCTACCTCCCTTTTCAGTTCTGCAGGTATGATGCTTTAGTCATTACAAATGCAGAGAAAAATAAACCCACAATAAAATCAAAAAAGTATGAAAAGGCTTCCCATTAAACTGGGTTCAGACCAATATCTGGTCTCATTTTACACACACTTTCCAAAAGGATAAACTTGACAAAGGAATTGGCAGAGTTAAAAACACATAAATCACAGGACATGGTACTTATATCTGTCCCTGAAGAAACCACTGAGCTCACAAGACTTGGGGCTTATGTCTGTCCCTAAACAAAACAGAGATCACAGGAGTTGGGGCTTATGTCTGTCCCAAGGTTTAATGTTCAATTTGTGCAATTAAACATTTTGTAAGGTCCATGGAATTGAAGTGTTCTGTATGTAATTGTTATATGTGATTTGAGTTACTTTGAAATTGGTTATATGGTATTTTTACATTGGGAGTCTTACTGTGATATTTTTAGTTAACGTTGCATTCGTAGTTTTTTTTGTGTGTCTGTAATTGATATTGTTACATATCTTGGCCAGAACTCTATTGTAAAAGATGCTAAAGCTCAAGGGGACCGGTTAAAGGTCTAAAAAAATAATCTGACAGAAAACAGTTATTCCAAATAAATTTATTGGTAATTTCATCCACTGTACAATGCACAGGTGTCATGTGCTTAAAGACTTGACTCGGCAGGGATGGAGACAAGGATGTAGGGTGTTTCTTCACCCCTTGATGCCAGAACAACACAGTACCCTAAGGAATAAATAAGTCATTGGTCAGTACACAGGAGATTTCACATCACTAGAGCAAGACACAGCTGTTCTTGGTAAGATTGACTATTTAATACTGAAAGACAGAAGCATAAGAGAGAAATTACCAACAATTTTAAGATGTTCAAGTGGGCATATGATACTGCTATTCTGAGACAATGGGCACTAGGTCAGGTGGTTCTCACCTGACAGCGCAGACAGCGCGACCTCAGCTGACTCTACTCCAGGGCCTTGACGATGGCTTCGTTAGCCTCGATGCTGATCTGTGCCTCTGCTCTAGCCACCTCATCACCCGCCGTGCCCAGGTCAGCCAGGGCCTTCTCGAGGTTGGCTTTGGCCATCTGGGAAAAGCAGCCACAGACCTTAGACTCAACATGCGGTGTACAATGCTGACAAGTGAAACTCAGTCTTATTTGCAAAACCCCCTCAAATAGCCAGGCAAATGGCTGTGCAAAATACATTCCAGATTTGGCACAAGTTGAAAGGCCTCTTTCCCTTCAAAAAAAGAAAAACTAACTTTAGGTATAGTGGTGTTGCAATGTGACAGGCAAATCTGTAAAACGATCTCCTTTTCTGTCCATTAGAGAACACTTCCCCACATTCACAGCATAACTCCACACAAACAACGCCCTTTGATATAATGCCAGGGTGTCACACCCGTGTGGCCGGAAACGGGACGGGACTGGGACTCACCACCAGGTCCAGGCTGTCTATGGTCACCGCTTCTTCGGCCAGCAGCTGCACAGACGAGTCGGCGTTAACTGTGACAGAACCGCTGCTGACTGAGAAACGGAGGCATCCTTACTGACAGCACAGTGTGGGAAAAACATCTATTTCAATGGTAATCAATTAAATACAGTAGAACAATGATTATACAAGTCAATTACCCAAACCGTCAATTATCTGAAGTTTTCTTTAAAAATTGGTATTGATATTTATTACTCCTGCCGCTTAAAGCACTCTTTTCCCATTATTTGAAGACCTTTGCTGTATATCTTTGAAGGCGCCCTAAACTGTCATTCCAGGATTTCAAAATGAAATGTTGGCTTGAGCTTCTTTGTGGAGACATGTCAGCCTGCCATGATCTTGATGTGTTCGTTATTGTTCTACTGTCGTGAGTGCAGTAGTGTGGTTGAGGTGGTGGTTAGCTTTCACTCAAACTGAGTTAAAAGTTTTCTTTTTTGCATAAACTGGATATTCTCATAGCTTTACTATACATTTAATTATGAAAACTATGAACCAAACCAACCGGTCCTGATCAGCTTGGATAATCGATGTTCTACCGTATTTCAGAACTTCTGTGACTCGTGCGATAATGAAGACAATTTCATCTAATACCTCGGAAAATTTGGCATCACCTTCAAGAAAATCCCATGACCACAGCAGAGCTGTGCAATGCTTGACTCTTGCTCTTTGATTAAATGCAGAAATTGAATTTTGGGAAATTGAATGAAACATCTACCATCATAGTTACAAATGATACCATTTTCTGAAGCATTTCTGAAAGAATTCCTGTTTTATACAGAGAGAATATACCACCCCACGTTCTTGTTGCAAGAAACTGTCCTTTCTGGTTATGGAGAACCGTACTTCACCAAAACCACATGGAAACAAGCATTTACAGCCCTGCACACTAGATTTAATGCACATTGAGAGTCTTAAAATGAAAGCTTCCAAACACCATTAAACCCAAGGAACCAATGACTGTATAGCTTGCAAGAAATGCAGTATTTATTTTATTAACATCTAGGAATAAGGACACCTGCTTCAAACCGGGGCAATTGCAACACATTAGAAGCACGTGAAGAAAAAAATAAATCACACAATCCTTGACCAACTACAAAAAAATTACACTAAAACAACAGGTGGTCTTCTCACCAAAGTATTTTGTAGAAGAACCGTCATCACTGAAGACGGTGACCACACCAGGTCGAAGGACCTGCAGTGTGGGGACATGGTTAGGGAGGATGCCAAAGGCGCCTGTCAGGGTGGGCACGTCGATCTGCTTCACATTGGCTTCTTTATAGAAAACCTGCAAGAGCAAACAAACGGACACAGGTTAACATTAACATTGTACACGTA
This sequence comes from Gymnarchus niloticus, assembly GCA_009936485.2. Taxonomy (NCBI): domain Eukaryota; kingdom Metazoa; phylum Chordata; class Actinopteri; order Osteoglossiformes; family Gymnarchidae; genus Gymnarchus; species Gymnarchus niloticus. Next base: position 18,067 of record JAACJT020023352.1, on the reverse strand, counting down.
CACACATACATACATACATACATACATACATAGGCATTCAGCAGTGGGCAGATTAATGAACAACCATAACGACACGGGCTGGTAAAATCTACAGATCCGACGTCATTTTGCTAAAATAGTCGCAGCAGGACTTTAGAGAATATTCTAACACCGATAATTACACGCATTCTCAAATGTGCCACAAACTATCCGAAGGTTAACGGGAATCCCTGATAGCTAAGTTAGCAGGCCTAGCTGCTATAGGCACTGAGGCTGGTCTCACTAGGACAAACGTGATCCAACAACCAGTACCAACAACACTGAGCCTGTAAACCGAGTTAAATAAATATCTTCTAATCCATTACATCGGGAGGTTGGAAAACAGGATGCTACCTAGACTACTTAAGATTCACTACCAATGTCAGTGGACTCATTTATCCACACATCAAATACTTTGACATATTTAAAAGTGTAATACAAAATGCATCATTTAAGTAAAGCATTGTCAGCTCTTTCCAAAATTTCTCTCCTTTTTGAGCCTTTTTAGGGCAGCAGCCCCAGCATTTCTCCGTAGGCCGAGTTCCAGCGGCTAATCCTCGGCTTTTCCTTACCTCAGTCGGCGAGGCAAACGTGAAGGACATTTGGTGCGCTGCAGACGGCGGGTCGGCATACCACCGTCTCTGACGAAAAACCGGAACTGCGCGACGAAAAACAGACCTGGCTGCAAGCATATTGCTTTAAGTTACACGTATTACAGAAATGTCTAAAAAAGACCGCTTCACCCGGCAGGCCAAGTCCAACAACCGGCGTGCCTCTGACAGGACAAGTGAGACAAGGGCATTGTACCCACCCCCATGAAGCGCGCCGCAAAGCACCATGGGAAATGTTGTCCATTAAACCCTGAGGAAAGTGCCTCCAAAAGGCATCTAGTATGTAATCGTTTGTGAGTGTATGTGTGTCTTGAGATGGACCAGTCTCACAGTGTGCCTTGGCACACTGCCAGATGTAAATTAAGTGTAAATAGCATGTGAATAATGATTGATATGTGTTTTGAATTGCATGTGCAGTGTTGTGTTGCCATGTACTGTGTATATGTGTTGTACTGCGCTGTATGTCCGATGATGTCACCAAAACTATGTCTTGTTAAGGGGCTAGCAGGCTAGCCCGGTGCTATACAATGAAAAGCCTGTTGGTTGTATTGGCGTGCAAGGGAGCACCTATTTTGTGTTGAACGCCGTGTCCAAGCCTCTCTTTTATGACACCATGGCGCGTAGCTTTGCTACAATTTGTTGTCTGGAACAGGGTCCAGGTGACACTGTGCTGCATAACATGTTGGACGTTGGATTGATTTATTTAGGCTTTCAGTCTACTTAATAAAAAGCTGTCTAATATACGAACATGCTTTTTTGTAGCATCCATATGCAATGCACTACCAAATTGTAGCATGTTTGTTACAAAACTACGAGCATTGTAAATATTAATAATTCAAATATGTAATGTATATCTGCCGAGAGGTGGCGCAATCAGAGTACCAAATAAAGAAAGCTTATTAGCATGCGCTATGACGTAGGATTATTAATAATAACTCTACACATAGCTAGATGGAATATCAAACCATGAACGCACGTTATTTGTTATATAACTATACGATAAAATAGCATGCTGCACATCTGGGAATGTAAGACACCCTTTGCATAAACCACCCTCGAATTTGCCAAACTTGAGGAAACGCACACAGAGGTATACCTTACTCAGAGTGGGTGTAAAGACGTCAGTCACAATGTCGATTTTCATACATTTTTTCACCCCTAACAGAATTTAACAAGAAAATCACATTTAGGCTTTTTGTGGCGTCGCCACAATTCAGTTTCCGCGCAAATTCACTGAAAAATATAACTACACTTTCTTTTAATTTTGGGGGTTAAATATAGCATAAACAAAAATAGAAACCTGTTTCAAAATTCACTGCGTTGGCAAAATTAATGAGACCTCGTACTTGGTTAAATAGTAACAGCCAGTTATGGGACTTTTGAAATGAATGTTGAGGACCTAAAGAAAAATTAGGAATATTTACATTTAAAGGACAATTTCGAGGACCTCCGTCGTCAGTGATAGCATATATGCTTTTAAATTAGAGGTGATTCTGCACTATTTAATTTATATTTCTTAAATAAATGAAACCAAACGATCAAGTTAGTGTCATCTCTTAAGGAAGATAATTCAATGCATTACACTACATTACGTTCAAAGGCTTGTAATAGGCTTTAGGCTGTTTTCGTGTCTGAGGTCGAAAGAGTGCAGAATGTACCACTTCCATGTTTTTTCCGGGTAATTTTAGATAGAATTAATTGTTTTTAAAATAACAATAAACCCAAACTAGAATTTTCATGATTTCTTGTAGGAAAAAACCCTACTCATCAGCCGCTGTGCGCATCTCACTGGTTCGTCATCTTCTGTGTCACGTGGTGCTTTCCACAGCGGGCTCGTGGGTGTGTCTTAACGCATAGTGTTTCATTCATAAATACCGTAAGCTTTTATTTCGGAACTGGCCGATTCCAGAATTAACACCGAAGATTCCTGAATGGAACCAGTAAATTACAGTTAGGTGAGTTTTCTTCGTTCAAGTCGCCTTTCTTAAATGCATGGCATAGCCTATACGCGCACTGCTCTATAACATAATGCATAACGAAATGCCTTTTTTGATGGTGCAGTTCTAAGACTCCGCTCACTCTACACATTTACCAAACGTTTATGAGTTTAATTAAAGTCTCCCCACTATAGGGTATTTGATGAGACATGGGAATGAGAGACGTCTCGCGCTCTGCACTGCTTATGTAAAATACACTACTGTAAACATGATAATAAGTTGTGCACTTCGGCTCGACTGTGCGACTAGTTTGGCATATCGGTTCTCAGTCACACGATGTAAAAAATCGCAGTTAAAGACAGGTAGTTAAAAATGAAAGACATAATTTGTCTTACCAGTTATCATTGTCTCAGTGATGGACCGGATGAAGTGATGCTGCTCGGAGCATCACTGCGGTCCGACCTCAGTATCCTCCTTTCGCAAATGGAGGAAATTTATACACACTGAGGCTATTTTTGAAAACGCAAGCGTTAATGAAACGGAGCGCTCACAACTTGTTCAGGCGACCGCAGAACTGTTTAATTTTGAGCTGCTGAATTTTCGGTTCATTATAGCTAAATTTTCCGGACAATGTATACACCGTCACTAAAGTGCGTAAAACAGGAAGCATTTTCACTTAAACTACTCATAAACTACTTACATACTTTCATTACTTAGCACGTTAGAAAAGCATGTTCGTATGAAATATAAAACTAGTGCAAAATGTTTCATGAATTAATTATTTTTATAGATCCAGGGGACCTTTGTATCATATCCGGAAGACATATAGCCTATATACAGTATATCTGAAAGAGATGGTGTGTGGTGTGCTTATCATACCGCCTGTTTTGGCAGTCAGTATATGAGGAGGACTGGCAATGCATGTTTGGGAGAGAGAATTTAAAAGGCAGAAAACTGGAAGAATTTAATCAAATATAGTCGTTACTGTGTGGCTTTGCTATTTGTGTCTGTGCAGAACTAGATGACAGGACACCGATATGCGTTATGACATGCTTTAAAGTGGTCGGAAAGTTAATCTATGCACAGCAGCTTAATACTATGGTCGAAAGTGAACGATAGATTATTAGTCGAGATTATTAGTAGATAGGGAACAATAGATTATTAGTCGAGATTATTAGTAGATAGGGAACAATAGATTATTAGTCTAGATTATTAGTAGGTAGGGAACGATAGATTATTAGTCGAGAGTATTAGTGGATAGGGAACGATAGATTATTAGTCGAGACCCGGTAGAGGTGCCCTAGTATGTCAACCCATTATCATTATTCCCTTAAAATGAATGAGTCTTAATGGATCTTCAATGTACAAAAGGCTTTTTAAAATTTACCAAGAGTCATTTAAATACCTATAGCTGTTCTTTTTGTTTTCTGCGCCAGTTAAATTTCTAAAACAAGAACTTATTGTCCATTTGGACAAATGATTTTATAAATAAGAAAATTCATCAGAAACATGATAGGAAGATCTTACATAGTACGAAAGACCTGCTCCTGATCTATTGTAAAACATTTAAAATAATCACTTGGTTAATCGTCGGTTCACAAGTGTACATTTCAGACTCTGAAGCTTTATCACAAGCGATCGCATCGCAGAAGTTCCTGAGTTAAAATTAAAATTACGCATACGTATATGCAACTGATAAAATCCTATAAAAATGATTTTTGTGGTATGGGTATCCCCAGCGAGATTTGTAGTGTCGGCTGTTTTTTTTTTTGTTATATATCTAGTCATTTATATACTCAGTGAAAGGACAATACAAGGGACGGTCGTGTTAATTAGCTGAACTGAATATTTAGAAACGTTTATTCAACGTAAAAACGTATTAATATTATAGGCCTATAGCATGATTCAGAAGCAATAGGCTGACCACTTCCAGATCCAAAAATTTCTAACAAAGGAGAATGATCTGGTGTCCATTCAGTTCCATAACCTCTACGTGCCTTGTGCAATAATATGGAACTCCGTGTTTCGTAAAGGGGTCTTTAAATAGTATGATTTAAATGTAAGGAAATTGAGTCTGGTTTAGCTAATGTAAGAACAGGTTGCTGGGTGACTGCAGGTGAACGTGATGTGCCTGGGGTACTAGTGAAATGGGAAAGGTACGTGTGGATGGGCGGAAACAATCACGACATAGCCTAGAGCAATCATTGCACAACCAGCACACATTCTAAATGTGTAAGTTCAGCTTTTCAAAGCATTGTTCTACAATGGTACTTTTAAAATCTGTAATCTGATAAGGTTTCTTTTTAAATCTGATGAATCGGGACCCGAAGCTGTAAGATGGAACTTCCTGTAAATTATCAGGAAACACGCAGACAATTTTGATCTAGAGATTATACTGTACAGCTCTCAAGAAAATATTCATTGCAGATTGCTGCAGTTTAATCCAGTGAAGTGAAGAGTTCAGTGTAGTGTGGCAAACATAAAGACCTGACATCCTGGTGTGATGGATAGCATTTATGGGCTATCAGGAAATTGTCAGTATTTGTAATCTTGATTTCTCAGTGTAGAGCAGGGCACCACCTGGAGAGCTCTGCTGGACTTCCTCTGGAGCTTTCTATATGCAAGGGGCTCCAAACTGAGCGTGGGTAACCTTGGGAGGGACCACCTCAATGGTTACACGGGGCCAGGCTAACTCCTCACTTGGCCCTTCTTCCTCCTTTCCCTGCTCTTGCTTAGGGGGACAGCCTCACCCTCCCTCTCCTGGACCATGAGCAATGAATCGACCTTGCTGAAAAACCTCGCCGAAAATGCGACTGTAAGAAAGTCTCGTTATTCCTTCTTTGGCCATGCTTTGGCCTGTCTACCCGTTTGTTGTGTGCTGCAGGATGTTTCTTGATGCCTGCCTCTGGAGATGAACACAAGGGCAGCTGGTTTAGCAAACAAGGGATTATGAGCTTCAGAGTGTGTATCTGCTCTGACATTGGGATCCCATCCCAGTGCTCTGTGAATGGAATGGGATGAGATTGCATGATTAGTTTTTGCCTCATTGTGCAGTCAAGGTGAAAAATAAAAATGAGAATTGAATGGAAGGAACATCACATAGACCACATGAACCCCCTACCCTCAACCTGGCCCCAGAACAATTGCTTTATGACTTTATGTAACTTCTACGTCATTGTTAGCCATCACATATGTGGACCACAGTGGTTCCCACATTAGGGCATTGTTTTGGTTTCTATAACAACAGACACATTTATGTTTATATGTATTCATTTAGCCGATACTCTCCTACTAAGCAACATCAATTATTTATTCACTAAGTTGACACTTTTCTACACACAGGTAGTTACTCTGGTAGCTAATTATTTCACATATGAATTCAGTATAGTGAGAGATTTACTGAATCAATTCAGTATAAAGGGCACAGCAGTATAGTCCCATTGGGACTTGAACCTATAATACTTTTGTTGCCCTAAATGCAAGGTAGGTGATTGGTTTCAACCCACTTGTTTAAAATTCCAGATCAGGGACCACCAATAGCAGACAGGAGCCTCTAAGAGACATTCAACTTGTTCTCCAAAGTAACGGTCGATAATCCTGAGCAGCTGGACTAAATTACTAGCTAAATTATTACAGCTTAAGTTCTTCAGGTAGAAATCAACCTGCAGATACCATAGCAGGGCCCTCCTTGACAATACCTTGAAATGTCCATTTTAATATCATTCACAGTGGTCTGTCAGGCTAATACAGTAGCAATGGTGAGCAGAGTACTTTGCTGATTTGCAGTGCTCTGCTTCCTGTCCTACCTGCATCTAGGAAACAGTGTAGTCCATCATGGGAGCAAGTCCCTCGTTGGTCTCTGCTCTGTTTGTTTTCCCATCATGCCCTACTGCTTCAGTGGCAGAGCTTCTTGACTGCCTTTTCTAATTTTGGAAAACATTACTCACCATTTCTGTCCAGATTACCCTCCAGAAATTAAATGGGGTAACATGCTGCCGAAGCTGATTGGTTAAGAATACCAGACCGGATGTAAGAAGGCATTAATTAACCACCAGAGGAATGGCAGTGAGCCATGTTGCCTGTGGTGTATAGTGAAGGCTAGTGCTAAATTCTGAGGGAAAGGCTGCCATTGAACACACAGCGAATTAGACATCTGCCAATATTTGGGAATTATCTATATTCCTGCATTATTTTGATGTAAACTGTGACATTAATTTACTAAGAAAATATAATTAATCTTATTTCTAAAGAGACTAACTAATTAAATAACATTTTTTCATATATTTATTGTGTCAAACTCTAGGATAATCAAATCTACTAAGGGGAGGTTTGAATCAGATGGTACAATCAGTTAGATGGTAAGGAGGTGTGAGGTTACAAGAGCCTATTAAAAAATACAAAAATAGATTTGTGGAAGTGATAGGTGCCATAAAGTTTTATAAACATCTCAGAAAGCAATAATGCTTATAAGAGCTGATAGAAAGACATGAATTCAGTTGAGGTAGATAGAATTACCATAGAGATTGTTGAGCTCTTATGTAATTAACATTTATTAAACGATATGTAACTCCTATGTGGTTAATATAGCTACAGTTATATAACTGTATAACTAATATAACTATAGCTATCGCCAGCATTCATTGGTTAGTTTGGGATACTCCCATCCACCACGGTTTTGAAGCCTCATTTATCGCCAGCATTGATTGGTTAGTTTGGGATACTCCCATCCACCACGGTTTTGAAGCCTCATTTGTACCATTACTACCACTAGCCACTATTACTTCACACATTTTTTATTTCTCTAAAAAACCAGGGGCAGTATGCATAAAACTTCTCAGAACTGCTCTTAAGAATGGTCCTAAACTTTGACTTAAGAGTTAAAAAAATCTTAACAAAAAGTACAACCTAAGAGCTTCGTATAAAGATGCTAAAAGTAACTTTCAGCAAAGTTTAAGCCCAATTCTTAAGTGAGGACAGAGTGAACACTTAAGTGTCATGAAAAAAGGACTACAAATAAATGCCTGCCTCAACTATAGAGTCAGCCAATAGAGGGCCTGCATGGGTAATATATTCCAGTGACATCACACCTTTTATATAGGGCTTTATACAACACACCTTGTTGTGATTACCCTCTAATAGCTAATACCAATGAAATTACCAATCAATTTCCACTAATAGATGCATATTTTGTACACATTATAAGTCAAAGACCGAAGTCATCACTGGAGCACTGCTGCATTTTGCAGCAACTCATTATCATCATATAATTGCAGGATGTCCTTTCTTTGCCAGAAAGGGCTCGGTCTCTGCAACTCCTAGGTTTAGGATACCTCTCTAGCTCTCTCAAATTATTTAGGAGCTGAGGCCTAGTCTTAACACTTAAGAACTTTTATGCATGTCAGTTATTCTTAATTCTGAGAGTAAGAGCAAAATCACATCATTCTTAGAATTTTGACACACTTAAGAGTGAAACTTCAGTCTGAGAAGTTTTATGCATACCACCCGAGGTATAGCACCTTTGTTAGTCAGTAGCAAAAGGCCAAGATGGAGTGCAATACCACTCTGGTGGCTTTCTTAAGAGAAATACGATGAAAGTCTCCTATGGTGTATTGAAGTGATAATCGCACCAAGTACGATTACCATGCATCTTAACCATTAATATTATTATTAAGCTGTCCTCTGTTTGTGAGGCGCACCCACTTGAAGGTCCTTGTTTCGAAGGACTCTGCTGCCCCTCCACAGGATCTCCCACATGAAACTGCAACGCAGGACGACTACGTCCTCCTGCTGGTGCTCCTCTGTGTCTTCGTCGGAGGGACAATGGTGCTGCTCTCGGTTCTGTTGCTCTTGTGCCGTCGCTGCTGCAAGGGGGGACGGCGCTACTCCAGGTGAGTTGGCCGATTTGCACGCTAGCTTAGGCAGAGTTTGAGGGAGCGACAATGAGGCTGGCCTTAGGACACACGTGGTTACTGGCTTAAATTCCCTGGACGTTCTGATGTATCGATTTCATTTTTACGCTAACTGATAAAGTACTGAGGTTCTAGAGCCAACCGGAAACTTCCACACATTGTGAGACACCAGGATCTGGGCTGAAAACCTGTGTGCACATGGAAGCGAACCTGAAATACTCCTGCAAAGATCCAGCTGTATAAGTGGCTGAAAGTGTAAAACATTCCACAAATTTATATTTTTGTTCTTCTAAAGAATTGATTACTATATAAATAAATACAAGCACAGAAACACTATTTGATTTACATTCTGTTTAAGGTCTGGTGGCAAAGTGGTGTGTTCTTTTTATGTAACGCAGGGCCAGTGATGATCCTGAAAAGACCAATACTACTTATGTGGAGGAGTACCAGCCAGTCCAAGGTGAGCACCTAGCAACCTCTATCCATGTTTGATGTCTATACAGGAATGGGCTAAGCACCACCTCCTCTCACCCTGACAGACATCACCCTCAGATTGGATGAGGAGGACTGCCTGTCAGCCTCCAGTGGGCAAGAAGTAACGACTGAGCGCTTCCTGTCTACTGGCTCCACAGGCCGCCGAGTCTCATTTAATGAGTCAGCTCTCCTTGACCATGGCAGGAAGGCGCAGGAGCGAGGCCGAAGGTCAGACCCGGTTATATTCCTTCTGCTTGTTGGAGCCAGTATTGAAGATTCAGGCCTTTTGACAGCTAGGATTGGTAGTTAAAAAATGTGAATGAGTATCTCAGCTGCAGGACATATGTCTCAGAGTTCAGGGAAAACTTAGAAACTAATATCAAATTGTTGCACTAGGCTTACCATATTGTATCATATTACAGTTTAGAGAGAAATTGCACAGCTCCTCCAGGCTCAAATTTCTCAGGATCTTATTCTGGTAGAGCGCACACATCTGCTGGGTTTAATAGGCGCGTGAACATTCAGAGGTAAATTTGTGGGAGAACTCAAATGAGGTAGACAGGCAGGCAGAACGCAGGCAGAGAAAGAATAACAAACGTGATTCTAAAGAGAAATGCACTTGCGGCCTTCCAGTTACAGAATTTAGGTGCTTAGCAAACCCTACATTTAATTTTTCATTTGCCGTTTTATGTTTTTATATTTATGTACATATCACTAACATAACCGAGGTTTAACCCTGTGCAATAGGGTCTTATAAATAGATTGTTGATTAGTTGTCAGTCAGCAAATTTGCAGAACTTCCTACAAAGGTAACTGGAACCGGATCACAGATTGTGGAGGTTCTCTTACTGCTTTGCATCAGGTACACTCTTACTGAAGGAGACTTCCATCACCTGAAGAATGCCCGACTCACGAACCTCCACATGTCCCCTCCTGCCTTGAAGATCGTCCCCATCCCAGAGTCCCCTGAACAGCATTCCTCTAAACCCAAACTGTCCATATTTCAGGTATTGAAAATAAAGGCCAGTGCAGACAACTCATATGCATGATTGTTTCAGTCATTTTCAACAACTTCATTCAGCCAGGGTACCCGGCCAGAAGACCAAACTATATAAGCACTAAATATATTTTGATACTTAAATTGAAATGGTGCACTGAAAATGAATTTTTTGGAACCAATGTCTATGTAATTTGCGTTTTCTGTCACCTGTTTGTTAACTGAGGAATTGTTCCAGTAAGTGTCCCATTAATGGTTCTTTTCCAGGTTAACTAGCTTACAGTAACTGTGGAGTTAGTTGAAATCGCCCTCTTTTGACCTCATCTGACTGCTTCCTGGACCTGATCGTGTCTGTATATCCCCAGCCCCTGGTGTGTGCTCTGCCCCAGACCGCCATCATGAAGGTAGGCCTCAGCACATGCTCTGGCCTCCCAGGGGACACACTCAACTCCACTGTGGACACTGATCTCGATGACAGCTTTCCAGGTCCTGACCTCCGATCTTCCTGCTCCAGCACAGTGAGTCCCTCTGATGCCCAGCCGCTACGACAGTAACAGGGCTAGTACTGTGTTGCTTACACTCAGGCAACAGCCAACCTGCAAAATTTGTTATCGCGGGTCCGAATGATTTATTGTAGCCACATTTTCCCTGCAGCATTTTCAGAGCTTTTCAGAAAATTTCACGTTTACTCTCTTTGTTGAGATCTCGTCATCAAAATTAAAAGTTGCGAATTACATTCTGGAGGTTCTTAATGCTGAGAGGGTCAAAAGGTCCCAAAACGGTGAAGAGGTTTGCTAGGACATGAATTTGTGTGGCTATTTGATAAGAGCAAGGGTATATAAACCAGCGGTAATGGTCCTTTCATGGATGTGTGTGTCATCCAGTTTACATTAGTGACAGCACAGCCTTGAGTATTAGGGAGGAGGTCTCCAACAGAAATGAATGGCAGTCCATCCTGCTGTCACTAAAGATAGGCTGTCCTCCACAGGGAGTCCTCCCTCACATGTTGTCCTCTTAAAATATTGCAGCTTGAGACTATGGAAACCCAGGCGTGGAAAGGGAGTGTCCCAGTCATCACAGGCACGGCAGAGGGGGCACCAGCCACCATGACCACCTCTGCATCCAGCCAAGGCACCGTGCTGCAAATGTTCACCAAACTGCGGCGCCACACCAGCCTAGAAGGGATCAGCCCCTACTTTAGGATCAAGAAGTTTAAGTTTGACAGCATCCAGCGAGCCTCGAGTCTGGACATGCGAGGTGAGCGTGACTGCGGGGGGCAGCCATGCATGAATAACACACATTTTAATGTTATGTGTGTTTGCAGAGCTGAGGTTTATACCCAAAGTGACTTATAGTTTTACAGCTTTGTCCTCCTGGATATTTACGGTGGTAGTTTAGTTTAAAGGTTGGTCAGCAGGGGATGTGAACCAGCAACCTTATGGTTACCGCACCAAAACATCAGCTGCTACACCACATGGTGCAACAGGCCAATTATGAAATACATTCAACTATAATAGTAAGGGGTAATTAGCAGATGAAGACTGATCCTGGAGATTGTTACTCCTGGCTGTGACAGAACACCCAACAGGCCCACTGTGTCCCACCATAGAGATAAACTCAATAACATGATATAGTTGAAGCAAGAAAGCGAAGTAGGTCTGATCATCAAAACAATGATGATGGGAGAAACTGGCTGGACCCTCATATTAACCTTGGCCACGTCTTTAGTGATGAATTACAAATTTGGAACAATGGGGGGGGGGGGTGGTTATTTTTTCCCAGGAGATGCTTGGTTTCATAACTCAGTGAATCCAGTTTTGGGCTTGTAGACATGTTATAGATACACGAGTCTTAATCAAGTTGCACTGAGTAATAGTCCTTTGTGTTACAGTAATTAAATAGAATTTCTTTATGTAATGTAAATTAGGACCTAAACAACACAGAACTGGTTCTCAAGACACATGGTCCGGGAACAACAGAGGAGCCCGGGGGCCATAACATACGTGTTCCTATGTTCTCTTTCACGTGTGGTGGGGGGGTCCTCTCCCTGCCAGCGTAGTGTTTTGATGCATTAACTTTCTGTACCTAGGCCTGATATCCACGGTACCCCATTATGCCAAAAATGGGGAATGAAAAGGAAGCTCTAACTGCGGTTGGCATAGCCCTGGAAGTGACGTACTGTATGAGATGCACTTTCGTTTGATTGGCCACACAGGAGATGGCGCTTCATCCAATTTGACCCAGATACATTGCACATGGTCCTGCTTCAATGGTGCTAGAGATAAAAGATGTGACCAAGATGAATCCAAAGACACATATCTCATGACAGCTACAAGCAGATAATACACAGGTTATTCACATTCTAAGGGAAATTCCTCTATCCACAGGATCTCCTAAGAGACACCAGTTCCAGCGTCAGAGAGCGGCTAGTGAGAGCACTGACCAGGATGAGCAAAGCTCACACCGGCTCGATTTCATTCAGTACATCGCCCGTATCCATGACCAGAGCCAATCGACCACCCACCTGATGTCCGCCTCCGCACCCCTACCTTCCCTCGGCAGGTACCTTTAATACCCTGACCATTGTGCTGCGTAGTGGCTCCACCTCATCCATCAGTCACCTTGCTCAGCCAGTTATAACCTTTAGTTTTAAGCCATTGGGTCATATCACTACAACATGTGACCTTAGGGCTGACTGCCAACCAACAAACCACTTATTAGCCATTGATGAATGCAAACCATGCATATACACTATATGGACAAAACTATTGGGACACCTGCCTATGCAATATCACATTCTAAAACCAAGGGTATAAGTAAGAAGTTGGTCCTCGTTTGGCTTTACTCTTTGGGAAAGGCTTTACACTAGATGTTTGAATATCATTAGTGGGATTTGCTGCCATTCAGCCATAACAACATCAGTGAGGTTGGGTATTGATGTTGGATCGTTGAGTCCCTTTCTGTTTTTGTGGCCTCTGACATTGCAACTGAACTCTTGCTGTTTATAGAAATTTCAACATCACAATCACTTCACTTGTAGTTAACCAAGGCAGATGTTTAGTTTTGACTTGTTGGGAAGGTGGTATCTTATGATAGTGTCATGTTGAAAGTCACTAATCTCTTCAGAATGACCCATTCTACTACCAGTGTTTGTTGCTGGAGATTGCATGGCTGCGTGTTTAATTATACACCTGTCTCAGCAATGAGTCCAAAAGTATGTGAACCTGTGAACCCCCCACGAACTGGTGTCCCAATACTGTTGTCCATATAGTGTATTTTTCTGCCAATAATGTGATACTGACAGGTGGAAAAATGCAGGTAAGCAGGAATGCACATCAAGTCTCAGTTGTAGACAAATAGGATCATGGCAGTTAACATTGGGGTATCCCCCTGCAGGTTAGGAGTGGAGGCAGTGGTACAAGCCAACAGCAGCGAGGAGGTGGGACTGAAAGCTGTACCACCTGAGTCCCAGGAGGAGGAGCCAGGACTGGGGGTGGGGTTATCTGTATGCCGTCAGGACAGCAGCGAGCACCAGACATTATACCGTGACATCTGGACCCTGCGTGCCTCACTAGAGCAGTATGCCTCCTCGGACCTGAGCAGCAACAACGACAGAGATTCCGTCCGTAGCGACGCTGAAAGTGTCAGCTCACTGGGAGGCGGGGCCACCGGCGGACCACTGGCTAGCTGTCCCTCGCAAGACATCGGGGATGAGCTGGAGGAGGACCTGCCCTGTGAGCTGGGAAAGATGGAGCAAGCAAACCGAGGCAGGGGCAAGCAGGACAGCACAGACTCAGAGCGAGGCAGTGATGGGGAGTCTGGAAACCGCAAATTGCTGCAAATGGACAGCGGTTATGCCTCTATTGAAGTTCCCTCACGGGCCCCGGAGGATGTGAAGCTGTTTACACCCATCAGCAGCACTAAGGGCAAAACGGCGTCCGAGAAGCGCCGTTTCTTCACCAGTTTGGGTCGCAAAGGCAGTGTGTGTGAGAGCTTTGAGTTGCGTCTCTCCGAGGAAGAGTTGGAGGATGAGGCCGTGGCTAGTACCTCTGCAAGGGTGGAGAGTCCAGAGGACTGGTCTCAATATGGGCAGTTGTTTGGCACCCAGGAGCCCAGCCCCGCCGCCTACTTTCGCCGGCGGGATTACAGCATAGACGAGAAGACGGATGCACTCTTCAACGAGTTCCTGCGACACGACCCCCGGTTCGAGCAGCAGGAGTCACCGGCGCGACAGAAGTACCGTTCGCGGGTGCAGCTGCGCCATCAGTGGCAGCGGACTAAGCAGTACAGCGACCCTGGCATGCGGCTCCCTCCCCTGAGCCTGGAGCGGCAGCGCTACAGCCTGCAGCGTGGTGACAGCGCCAGCTACCCCTTGGACACCCGCTACCACAGCACGCTCTCGAGGATCGTGAGTGCGGCCGGCGAAGAGGGCAGCGAGGGCACAGCCAGCGCCACGGGCTCGCCCTGTGTGGAGGGCCCAGGCGACAAGCCAAAGAGCAGCCCAGACGGTGGGGGCGAGAGTGCCTCTGACTCCCCTCCCCCAGCCTCAGAGAGCATGTTAGAGCAGACAGACCCCCTCCAGCGTAGCAGTCCGGACACCAGATACGGGCCGCAGACGATAGTGGCTGAGTTGACGGACAAGCTGGCCTTAGGGCTGGAGGAGAGGCTCTACACAGCCCTCCGTGTGGCTAAAGGCCCCTCTGGTTGTCTGGCAACGGCTGTCCACCTGTCCCCTGACCACAGCCCAGTGTAGCCGCATTCCAGGAGCTCCCAACTTTGCCTTTCTGCTGCAAGTTGTACCCCAAGTAACAAGTTTGCATAGGCCTAAAACGAAAAAGTATATTTCAATTCAGGCCCCTTGCACAGCTCCAACCAGCTGAGCTATCAGAAATTCCCAGTCCTCCTAGCATGACTCTCGCTTCCGTCAGGCTGCCATACAGATTCTCCTGAAATAAGAAGTGTTATTAAGGTTAGCTGGACCCAACACTGCACTTCAGATGCCACTGTGAATCCAGCCCCCCCTCCCCACCTTCTGGTTTGAAGACCCGCCAAAAAAATCTGTTATAAATCTATGAAATCAATTCACGAATTGTGTTATTTTACATCTACAGCCAGCAGTTTGTGATATTTCCCCTCCCATTCAGATCTCGAGTCTTTTTATAAGCTCTATCTCAGCTATGCTAACTGCCCAGGTCAGCAACAAACCTGAGAATTTCATACTCATATGGCTTTGTACATGTCAGGAGCCTTGAGGAAGATGCTTTGTTCATTTTATTTATGATTTATTATTTATGAACCACACAGGCATATTTTTGTTGCGTGTGAAAAAACATTACATCAGTTTTATGGCACCAGATGGGCACTGTGGCTGGCTTTATCTGTATGGTATACATTTTTTATCAAACTATTCTTTCATTTCAAATACAGAAATGAGAAGCGTGATTAGGCATCCAGAGTCTTCTAGTATGAAGTCATACAATCAAGTTTTTGTCAATCTGCTGTACCTTTACAGCAGAGTGTGAATTTCAAGAATATGGGGTGCCAGATACGAGCTGATGTCTTTTGGCAAGTAGGAGATGTACTTCCCAGTCAGAAGGATATACTCCACCACAAGGCTTCATATAATGATTGTGCAGTTTTCAAACTATGTGTCCAGGAAGGCCTGTTTAGAATTTGACATAAAAGGATAGCAGCAGAAATCAATAGTCCATGTATGTTTCTGGCTTAGACATAAAACACCATTACTTAAAGTCAAATTTTACATGAAAATACCTCCTTATTTTGCCTGTGCTTCTATGTATGTATATTGATATACAGAACATATTTGAACATCAGTCTGTGTAACAAGTAGCCTGTCCAAGGTTTAAAACATTACTGTATACATCTGCATGTGACAATGTGAAAACATAGTACAACCTACCAGAATTATTTAAAATTTTATATTTCAATGAAACTAGACAAATAGTTTTGGCAGTGTACAATTTTAGTATTACTTGTGGTTCATTTCATGATGACTAATGCCATTTTTGTGTATTGTATTTTAACTGGGGAAAAACATTTTCCAAATTCCTGCCTGTTTCACTAATCATTTGGAAATAAAAAAAATTCTCAGATTTTAGAGACCAACTATTGTTAATTTGTTAGAGATTTTTTGCCCTTGATTTGACAATAAATATATTGAAGGTATTAAGGTATGTGAATGTGAGGGTAATTGTCTTTCACCGTAACCCTCTCGGACAGGATCTTATGAAGTATGCTTGGTTGGGAGGGGCTCCAGTGCCTCCCGAGAAACCCTAAACCACCACTTTCTGGGTCTATTTTTCCTCACCAAGGGCCTGAAAGTCTGAACAAACATTTTTAACAGCTTAGCAGATTAAAGCCATATAAACCTACGGTGATTCCAAATGGTTGGAGACCGGGAGGACTCTTGTTGACGAGAGGAAAAAAAAAAAAAAAAAAAAAAAACACAGGGTAAAAGATGGACAGTATATCATGTGACACTGGCAGCATTTCTATTTTACTATCAGCACGGCACCATTCAATTTCTAGCACTACTAATAAGGGAGAACACACTCTATATAAAATGTCACCAGACAAAAAAATTAAGTCATCTGGAACACAGTATGACAGGGGTTCGAACCTCACAAAAGCACAGATTCTGACTTTTAGTTCTGTGATGTGGGTTAAAAGCAGCAAATAGATAAACCATCCACAACCTTTTTCATCACATCCTTTTATGTGGTATGTAGTTATGCAGGCCAGACACTTGTACCTTGATCCAGAAAGTTGGTAGTTAAGATCCTGAGAGCAGAGTTTTCACATCACTGTTGGGCCTTCATACAAGGCTCTTAAACGGATCTGGGGGTGCCAGACAAGGGATTGACCCTGGGCTCAGACCCCCATCCTTTGCTCTTGCCTTGATGCGTCTCATGGAGAGCAAGACAGGAAACGCGAAAACCTCATTCCAACGTATGTGTTCAAACGGCAAGTTACAGTACCAAATCGTAAGCCTGCCGGATATATCAGAGTGAGGTACTGCTTTCTCCTGAACCCTGCAATGAACGTGATCAGCAGGAGAAGCTCAGGGGCCGGTAGACGGCCATCACAATGGTGTACGTCGCATGTGTGATCAAAGGCTACTGTGCCCTGCCCACATCAGCTGTCAGTGCTTTAAGCCACTTCAGTACCAGGGCAGATCAAAGCCCAGTGAGTCAAGCAGGTGGATGCCTGACTGCTTTAAATTCCTGCATAAGCAGAGAGAACACCTGTTGGATCTAAAGACGAGGTTGTGCGTGTGCACGTGACTTACATATGAGCTGGAATTACTTTGAGGTCACAATTCAAAATGCTTTAAAACTGCTGTATCCACTTTTGACTGATATAATCCTGTCTTGCTGCACTCTATAACAAGGGATGGACTACATGGACACAAAATAATCACAGACAACCAAATAGGTTCTGATTGGGATGTGTTTTATATAAATAATAAAAAAAAATATTTAATGGGGGGAAAAATAAAAACCAAAAACAAAGCCATCTGCCCCAGCTGGGAAAGGGTTAAGTCCACTTCCATCTCTTATTGTACTGCATGCCTTCCTCCAAGCCCCTGTCACAGCATGCAGTTTAACATTTATGTAGTCATAATAATCATCAATATGGATATTATTTGTCATTACCATCATTCTTCACTCATGGCAATGTGCATCTTAAAACTGCAGGTAGCAACTGGAAAAATAAAGGCTGTGAAGACCCTAAATGTGCATCTACGGAGTCCCGTGTGGTAACGGTGTTCAGTGTGACCCCTCCCCCAGCGTCGAGGAGGGCAGAGCTGAGGGGACCACGCAGTTCAAGAGCCGGCAGTGCATGCCGGCATGACCATATGACCTCTGCACCTCACAGCCCTCAAATAGTCTCTATTACCCCAGACTTTCAAAAACAAAAAAATAAAACCACCAAACACTGGCAAGCCAATGTGCCTCCTTGCATTGCATTGCTTCCTCTTGAAGATTTCCCCCGGTCCGGAATTCATGATGGGGGAAACAGGCAGAGCACAGGTGGTCTTCACTCTTGTTTCACAATCCCAAAAGGAAAAGGAGGAGTGGGGGTGGGGGACAGCAGGGG